>VZTO01010894.1:147713-160185 GCA_013400615.1 Syrrhaptes paradoxus
CACACTCAAGATGAGCCGTTCCATAATCTCCCCCAGTACTGAGGTCAGGCTGACAGGCCTGTAGTTCCCTGGGTCCTCCTTACGGCCCTTCTTGTAGATGGGTGTCACATTGGCAAGTTTCCAGTCTTCTGGGACCTCCCCTGTTAGCCAGGACTGTTGATAAATGATGGAGAGGGGCTTGGCAAGCTCCTCTGCCAGCTCCCTCAGTACTCTTGGGTGGATTCCATCTGACCCCATGGACTTGTGTGTGTCCAAGTTGCGTAGCAGGTCATTGACTGCTTCCTCCTGGATTGTGGGAAGGTTATTCTGCTTTTATTTGGCAGCTGCTAAATGGGTTTGGCACTTTTACCCAGCAGCACCAGAGGAAAGTTGAACCCTTGGTTAATTGGCATAGTGACAATTACAAGAGTGCTGCTTTTGTGAAGGAAACAGATAGTTTGATTTAAAGACCATTACAACCCTGAGTGAGATGGGGCCCATCCTCCTCTATATTCATTATTTAGGTGGTAAGTTGCCAATGGTTATTGTCTTTAGCAGAAGAAGGAAAAGGAGAACAGAAACCACCTGTGCAGCAGAAAGGAAGTGTCTGAGTGCAGCTGGAGGAAGTAGTAGAGAAATCCGGACAGTAGAGTCACTAGTGACTGCAGAAACAACTGACGTCAATTAGAGTGGCATGTCAGTGTTCATTAGTTCCAATGCACTCTCAATATGCTAAGTACCAAATATTTTATCCTGAGGAATGACCCTGATGGATCATAAAGCCTTTGTCTTCTTGGCATTATGTTTCTATACAAAACCCTCTGGCTAAAGACAGGCACATTTTCACAGATGGGTAAGGCACACACTGACAGAGAGACAGATTTCATCTGAATGAATCTTCTTTACATAGCTGGTTGCAACTAAATGGAGTGGTTGGTTATTTATTATACATAAGAGCAGCAAACTTTTACTTTTTTTTTTTTTTACCTCTTTACATACTCTTTTTTTGGAAAGTCAATCTTTCAGAAGAATCAGGAAGAATTTTAATATTTCTTTCACACTAAGAAAACAGATTGATTGATTCATTTTATCTCATTCTGAAGCCACTTGAACATGGTAGATAAGGTAGCTTGATTGTAAAGCTTATGCTCCACCTAGTAGAATTAGGTGATGGGGTGGGAAAGAACACAAAGGAGAAGATGAAGAGGTGAACACCAAGCATCTAAAGAAATAAAAGGTGGAAAACTAGTTTGAAGTAGGAGATTATGAAGAAAAGAAATCTAAGCAATAAATAGAGTGGATGGTACGCATAAGTCAGTCTATACTTTTAAGTGGAACACATTATCAAAGTCAGGACAAAACTGTTTATGTAACTTTAATAAGCAGTCAACCCACTCAAGGTCTACCTTCTCTGTGGGGATTCAACATGTCCTATTAACCCTTTCACCAGAAGAATACAGTAATAAGAGGAGCCTTTAATATTGAATTCTTTTAGAACACTATTTAAATTGGACATGGTTTAGTGGGTTGGGTGGTGTTGGGTTGACGGTTGGACTTGATGATCCTTGAGGCCTTTTCCAACCTTAGTGATTCTATGATTCTATGCTTCTATGAAATATGCTTGCTTGCAGTGCCACAGGCTGCTACCCAGGCTTTCTGATTTCCTATGAAAACCTGCATATATGTATAAAATACTCTGGGTCACCCTCTCATTCCATTTACAGTGACTGCTACAGAACCAGGTAAATACCTGCCGTTAATGGAAGAGTGCCTTGGCAGAGGGACATTCTTTCATGGCTTAAAGCCACAATAACAAAAATAATCTCAGAAGAAGGCAGAGTAACCTGTCATTTTTAACATATGTTAGGTCATTTGGTTTCTATAGGGATCAGAAACAATTCAGGCATAAACATATGTGTCATAGTACTGTTTCCTTCCCCACTTTCATTTCTGGCATGAGAGCTCCCTGTAAAATTTCTGACCAGCTATTAATTAGGAGTTTGATTCTACACGTGACGTTTTCAAGGGATGACAAGATACCTGGAGCAGATTTCAGAATGAGGAGCCAAAGTGCAGGATTAGGTAGATTAAAAAAAAAATCATTGTGAATATACAATAAAGGAAGGGATAATAGCAGTGTGAAAAGCGATCACATAGAAAATGAGTTTAACACAAGATTGTAATGACATTATGGAGCCCCACATATTAGATGCTCTTTTTTCCACTCTGAGTTATAGCTAACAATACACTGAAGAAATAGGTAAGAAAAAGCAAAATTGGACAAGAATTGCATAAAGGAGGCATGGAGTCTGAGGGACAGAACAAAGCCGTTGAGATTTGACCAAAGAGAATGAACTGAAGCTATATAAAGGGATAGGGATCAGCAGTAGTAACCCTTGCAGGTGACTTTTTGAAAATGAAGAGCAGAAGATGTGACAACAATCCCATTGGTAAAGAGAAGGAATATGCACTCTTAGAATAAATTATTTTCTGTGCTTACCACTACTTCAATTGTACAGCACCAAATATTATAAGAATCTGCTGCTAAAATCCAGTTTCTACATTTAGAAGTCATGTAAAAGTAGACACCCTCCAGCTTGACAGGCACTTTTCCCCCTCCAGTTTTACCCTGTTCTTCCATTCCTTTTCTGTAGCCCATCTGTGAAAAAAAAAAAAATAATATGTTTTTCTCAATTTGTGTTTTACTTCTGTCAGAGGTACTTACCATGATGCTTTTTTGGATATATTTTTAAGAAATTATAATGCTTCACTAAGTAAACATGTATATAAAGTGGCAAGTATACTTTACACCAGTGTCTCAAACACTATTTTCATTTTAGAAATTAAAAAAGAGAAAATAATAACCATTACAGTTCCCTTATTGTTATTATTTTATAATGAATACAGTGAGTCTGAATGTTCCTTTTGGAGACATCTTTAACACTCCTGTAGGGAAAGACAGAACAAGATTTTCAGCTCCTTTGTCTTTCCAGAATCCTACAGTTAGTTTTTCTTTTCCTAATATAATTCAATATACACTGAGAACTCAGTATGTTTGCAGTATTGCTGCTTGCAGTTTTGACTCAGGGGATATATTTATTTATTTGGTTAGAAACAGAAGTTACCAGTCTAGAGCTTCTTACATAATTTCTAGTGGGACAGAAAGAAGGCCAGCCCTGTTAAACAACAGCTTTGTCGTTCAGGCATTCGGTGACAATAGCGAGACCTGTTAAAGTCCCAGTTTGCAAATCCTGAACTCTTCTCCCTGCCATGTGGATGACTCAGAGTAGTGAGTCAGTTTCTTTCCACAGTAAGTGCTGGATTATTTAGCACTGCTGAAACAGCTCCAGCAGGAGAGACTGAGAAAAAGAAAACGTTTGTCTCCTTAAACCAAGAGGTCTGAGCTGGATGTGCAGTACTTGGGTTTCCAGGTCCTGCTTTGAATTCCTTAAACAGCATTCCTGTAGTGCTGCAGCCACTGGGCTGTTAGTAGGCTGGTCTGTGTTTTCCCACTTTCTTTTGTATACAGATGAAGTTGGGTTTGTGCATTAGAATTAAACAGAATTCCAATTTCCAAATTTTTTTTCATGAAATATAATTCTCTTGATCTGGCCCGCCCTGTCTTGCAGGTTGTTATGGCTAACAGAGACTGTCACAGCCTCAAGACTGACATAAGACAACAGAAGGGAGAAATAGAAAGCCAGCGCAGGTGACTGCATGGATGGGGCTTCAGGAGCCTGTTGAGAACTTGCGGTGGGAATAAGGTCTGGTATAAAGTATACTTTTATCAACTTTTTGTAAATCTGTGCTTCACAAAATGTGACTAACTTGTGACATCCTTGTAGAAACCAACCAGCCATCAAACTGAGATGCCCAAAGGTG
Source organism: Syrrhaptes paradoxus (assembly GCA_013400615.1). Classification (NCBI taxonomy): domain Eukaryota; kingdom Metazoa; phylum Chordata; class Aves; order Pterocliformes; family Pteroclidae; genus Syrrhaptes; species Syrrhaptes paradoxus. The sequence goes on from VZTO01010894.1 coordinate 151,575, forward strand.
TCTTCTAGCAGTTTTGGACAGGAGCAGTTAGGGGCCTGGAGAGAGAGTAAGAGACCAATGCAGTTGGTGCCACATGCTTCAGCTCTGGTGCCAGCTAATGCTCCTACGTTTATTTTGGTAGCTTCCATCTGGATACCTGTGTGTAAAATACTGGGACACCATTTGCCATTGAGGTGATATCAGAGGACCAAGGGTCTTTCTAAGATAGTCCCTGACATGTTCTGTGTCAATGGCAAACGAGAGGTATTTTTAAAAAGGTAAGATAAATAAATGAGTAGTACTGACTTTTGTCCTGTAACATTCCCTAAAATTTTCCTTCAGCCCTCTTTTTGAGGTTGTAGCTCAGGAGTGTGAATACAAAGAGACTTTACTTATGAATGTTCTAGAAAGACACTGACATAGATCTTGGCGGAAACTCAGAATTGTTCCAGATACCTATTTGAGCGGATGGGTAGTGTGGATGACTCAAAGATAAACTAGGGACTAATTTTTCTTTTCACAGCCTGTTAGTACCTTGTCATTAAGCACAGCCAACAGGAAGTTCTATTAAGATTAATGGGATACATCAGGGTATGGGCTTCACACCTTCCCAGAACCAGTTGACTGGTCTGCTGCGGATGCACTTGACACCTTAACCAAACTAGCAATAGTTTGGCACAGGCTCCAAAGGACATAAAGGCCTGAGCCATGAACAGGCCAAGAACTCCTCTAGTTTCAATCTGTGATCTGAAAAATCCACAAAGGAGGAGAGTGACACGTTGAGCATCGATGCCTATGATCTTGGAATATTGATCACACAATTAACACATGTTAACGGGTGGCTTTTCTGAGACTCATTTAACAAGGAAGAAAGTAATTTGTGGGTACAAGAAGTCTCACGTATACCTTTCCCATTGCATGGAACTTGACTACAAGCCAGCTGCTTTATTCCATGAATATGACAGTCTAAGTGAGCCTCCTGTGAACTCTCCATGCTAGGCGGCATGGCTGCATGGCGGTGATCTCCCCTTGAGCTGTGAGACCTCTCAAGTTTGCTGCTTGAGGCAGAGAGAGCTTTTACCAATGACAGATCTTTGAGTAAGCCTAATTTGAGCTCTCCCTGAATTACAGTTGGACTGCATACCAGGTAGCTCTCCCCTTGAGCAGGGTTGCCTCTCAAGAGCTGAGATTCCTTACCTGAAATGCTAAGAGAACCTTCCTCGCCCAAGGCAGAGGGATCCATTACTCACGACAGATCCTTGGTAAGTGATCAATAGCATGTTGAATTAATTAGATATGAAACACTGCTAATTCATGTAATCACTCACTATTAATTATTGTAAACTTTGTAGAGTTAATTCCATTAGACATAAACCATTGTCCAAGTCTGAGACTAAGATTGAACCTAGTTACACCTGAGATCCGTAAGGAGTTTAGAAAGCAAGGGAGTCCACTCTGAACCTCATAACTACGTGGGAGTTCTTCTTCATCATTTGCATCTCTGGTCTTCATGTGAATCATTCTAACTCCATTCTAACTCAATTTTCCTTTGNAACTTTGTTAAATTCCATCAAATTTATTGAACTCTGCCAAACTATTATTTTACCTCAATAAAACATGTTACTACTTCTCTGTTGTGAGTGACGTGCATTCCACTCATCTGCAACAGAGTCAAATACACTGCATGCTCTCCCAGTGTATCTTTCTATCATTGAAAAGGCTAGTTTTGTAGACACACCTTGCCCTCAGAGGCGAATGTTGGCTTGTTTAAAGCACTCAGTGGATATATGGCTTGGGTGTTTCCTACTGAATGTGATGTAAGAAGGACAAAGTCAGTCCACACTGACTTTGAATTGAGATCTAGATTTGGCCCTGTAATCCTATTAGCATTTCTCTAAGCCAGCTAGTTCACATCACTGCATTAAGATGGATGCATATGTCCGTTTCAAGCCATCTCTAATGAATACCTTTCTATTACTTCCAGTGATACCATTTGCCTCTGCGGATCACAGAAAATGGGCCACTACTAAAAACTGATTTAAAAAAACCCCTAAACATTCCCTCAGTTCGAAACCTTAAAGGCTTCCAGCAGTAGAGCTGTAGTTTCCCTAAAATCCTAATTATAGGGAATTAAATTACTAAAATGTTACTAATTACTTTTTAATTTCAAGAGAGATGTTTACAAAGCACAGTATAATGAGTAATACAGTACTTCAAATGATTACTAATGTTGCCATTTTGTCTGACTTAATCTCAATTAGTATAAATCACAATGTCATCATAGCTAATTGCCATTCCTTTTGAGCAAAATGCTAATTTCTCTTTACAGTCATACAATTGCTGTTTGTTTTTCCCTTAAATTATTCCATTTAAGAGGCTCTGATAAAAGGAGTGTTCAGAATATTTTATTTTCTAGAGCTCAAGAAGAGTAAGCCACGGACTGAGACTTTTTGGGTTTATTTTTCACTAGTTTTGTCTTTTAGTTCATTTTTCCTATAATAAAAAAGAGCTTTCATGTCTCAAATTATTCATCAAGCAAGATGTAAATTTCTATCAAACTGTACTTTCAAAGGCTTTTGCTTATTTCAGTTAAATTGTCTTTATTATCCATATCTGAAAGGAAGTTTTGAATTTTTTTCATTCAGAAAAATAATACTGTACACTTAACTGTAGCTGTGTTCTTACAAGGTTCTCGTTGTACCTGTAATATGTGTATATTACTATTATTATTATTATAATTATTATTATTTTCAGTTTTCTTGTAGTTTAGTTATTAAATTGTTCTTATCTCAACCCACAAGTCTCTTTCCCCTATACCCCTTTAATTCTCTCCCCATCCCTGGGGGGGGAGAGGGTGAGTGAGTGGCTGCCTGGTGTTGCACTACCAGCCAGGTCAAACCACAACACTCAATTGTGTCAAGGCACTTCCTCCTCTTTCTCTCTCTGTATCATTACAGGAATATTTTGATCTTCAAGGCCTATTAAACTGAATGGAGCTGGAAAAGAGGTACTAGAGAGTGTCAGAGTATACTATTGTCTACTGTAAGATATCTTCATGCTTTTAAAATGAAATAAATACTGCAGGATCTGGCCCACTTTGTTGCATTTAGTACAAGGAACATGTTTGAAAGACAATGAGAGAAATCCACCCCTCTGTGTTGAGAGATGATGGAGCAGAATAAATTTAATAAACTTGTACTAACACTTTTCAACCCTCTTTCATCAAGAGATCTATGAAAGAAGAAGTCCTCTGTGCCCTTTCACTCATGGTATACACTTGAGCAGCCCTCTGAAAAGCTGGATATCATACAGAGGCCCAGTATTTTCCGTTCATTAAGTCCTTTCTTTTTCCCTAGCTAAGCCAAAGTATTTCTGTTCTTTGGAATGGACACTTCGAGGTAAGATATAGTCATAATTTTTAAGGTACAGTACAGGTCACAACTCCTGTAACTCTGCCTTCCGAGGTGAGCAAAAGATTAATTTCTTATTTACTCCATACTTAAGTTTCAGGTAGAAAACATATTAGTGAAAATGCAAGTAGTATATTTTCCCAACAGAAACTAAGTCACATTCCGTTAATTCAGTAGTTGCATTGTGAGTATCATCTGATGCCTTGCTTCTAGACTCTGCTTGCATAGGTCTTGATAATACTATTGCAAGAAGTTTACTAGTGCAAAGATCTGTCTTGAGAGAAGTGACAGGTCTGGAAAGCAGACTGTCCTGATGGCATCTTCAAGCATTCATTTCCTAGTCAGCCCAAAGAGGAAACTAAGAGGATGAAAAGAACTTCAGTTATTTCTCTGTTTATCAGCTGTGGAATAAAGTCCTAAATCATCAGTGTTGCAAATTCTCATTATTTCAATCTGGTTTCCAGATAGGAGTGCATTTGTTTGCCTTAATATTCCAGATACAGCTTAGCGAGCTGCCTTCAAAAACATAGACGTGCAGGATTCCTACTTAGTAAAAAAGTTACTGAGAGTCAAAACCCAGCTAGCTGATCCTTAGGTGTGAAGGGAAAACACAATGGCAGATTAAGTCAGCACAAGTGTGCCTGCACCTCTGAAAATCAAATTGGGCAAAATTTAAGAAGGCAGTCCCCAGTATTTTAAGTAGCTACTTCAGAGAGGTTCCTGTCTTAGATACCCAGTTTACACATTTCCTGCATATTCCCAGTGGCACTCACTACACAGCATTCACACGGGTACAGTGTCAGCAGGTTTTTGGATCTGTGTGAGCTCATGCCAAAATACTGTGAAGTTAATCAGAGTTTTGCCACTCTCTTCAGTTTAGCTGCCTTGGACCCAAGGGGAATTGCAGTTGGTCTACCTAGCAATTTTCTGTGCATTAAGCAGCCCTTTTCCCTTGTGTAGAACTTTCCTTGTAAACTTTGTGAGAACCTGTGAAAGTAGAAAGCTTTATTTTTTTCCCAGCCCTCATTAAAATGCAATCAAATTGCCCTTCAAGACCTTTTTTCCATACTGGTGGCTGAACTTTACCTTTCATACTCGTACAGGCAATACCAAGAGGACCACACTACTGTTAGTGTAAAGACTGGGGCTGAAAAAAAAAAATTGCTGTGTCTAATCACTTTGCATTTTCCAGGCTTGCACAATAAATAGACTAATAAATCTTCTAAGAAAACATGTCCCAGAAAGAACTGCATTCCAGATTAAATAACACAGGTTCTATTAGCCTTGTGTTCTGGTTACTTATCACCTATCTGTGGCAAATACCTGAAGGACACAAGCACAGCAACAGAGGTGACTAGTCACCCTCTTGAGATTCTTTGCCTAAATTGTTGTGAAATTTTTTTTCTTACGTATTTTTACAGGTTTTGCAGTTAAGGGCACATCAAGGGATTAGAGGGAGAACTGCATATTATTTTTACTTTATTTTGCTAAAGTGCTTCCCTCTCTTCCTGTTTTATTTTAAGTTGAAGCCGTGTATGTAAACCTGGTGTGTTCCTATGATAGGCAACACTGCCTGGCTGTGTAGTTACTAGCAAAATAATCTTTGTCTTTCTGTTTTTCAATTTTTAGGTTTTCATATAAAATGAGATAGCATAACACTCAACCTCAGATAAAAAATGGAGAACTTCAGTGTTCTCTGAGTACATGGCATTCAGCACCGGGGTTCTGCTGCTGTTGAATACTAAAACGAAATTCATTTGTGAAGGTCCAATCAGGACTAAGATCTGTATTCTTCTAAGCTGTGAGTTTGTTCTAAGTGTGGGTGTAGTGTTCATGTTGAGGTCCAGCATAAGACATTCACCTATAAGACTTTGCTTTTTAGAAATGCCTGGAAACTCTGAAAGAATTAGTGTCTTTACAAGATACTGGAACACCTCTTTGAAAACCAAAGAAGGAGTAAATAACCACTGAATGTATGCAAAAGGAACCTGTTTGAAGACCTCAATATTGTACCTGTAAGAATTTCAGTGTAGACAGCATCTTCAGTTAATAAAGGCAGCAAATCTGTCAAATATAGTGATTATATGGTTGCCTATGATAACAAGGATTAGACGTGATGAGTGAAGAAGCCTGTCTTTTTCTTCTGTTCCTAAATAGCAGATATCACCTCCTCATTTTTGAGAATTCCCTCAAGGCTGGATTGCCCTTGCAAATTTCCAAGACTAGTAGGTGATCAAGAAAGTCCCATTGGAACCCTACATTTAGCCAATTTTATAGCAATGAAGGCTGAGAAGAAAAGTAGACTTTCATAATTACAATGCTACGACAATGAAAGACTTGTAGAAATTCTGTTTGGAAGTGACCTCTAGGAGGTTACATAGGCCAACTACCTACGTAGCATTATTCTCAACACTAGGTCAGGTTAGCCATGGCTTTTTCCAGCAGGGTCTTGAAAAATCTCAAGGATGGAGATTCCGTGACCTCTGTGGTTAATTTCTCCCCGTGCAATCCAGCTTCCTGGTGATTTTTTCCCCCCCCAGTATCCAGCCTGAACACACCAAAACACAGTTTGGTGGCTTTTACCCCTTTTTATATTGCTTTAATGAAAAGAGTTGGGTTTCATTATCTTTGTAACTACCGTACAAATAGTTATACATTGCTGTTAGATTGTCCCTTATCTTCCTTTTGTCAGACCAAATAAACTCAGTTTTCTCAACCTTCCCTTGTAAGCTATGTGCTCTAGGCCCCCGGTTGTCTTCTCAGCCTTCCACTGGAACCACTGGAGTATCTCCACATCCCTCCTGAAGTGGAGGGCCTAAACTATCCACAGTATTTCAGGTATGGCATCGCCAATGTTGGTTGGAAGGGGCTAATAATTTTCCCTGGTCTGCCTGCCATACTGTCCCTATATATTATGGACATATAGTCCCTAATAGTACCCTATAGTCTCCTCATCCTCCGTAGCCTAGTATGTGGTTTCCTTTACTCACAGTGACTGCTGTGTTGGTTGATATTTAACCCTGGGTCCACCATCAGCCCCAGGTTCTTTTCAGCAGGGCTGCTATACAGCCAGCTGCTTCCCAGCACACAGGGATGATGAGGCTTGCCCTGAATACAGAATTCTGCATTTTTTCTTGTTGAACTTCAAGAGACTTCTGTTGGCACAATCTGCAAATTTTACAAGGAATTATGGACTGATTCTCTGCTTGTTATGTCAGTTACTTCCCCTACCAGCTGGTAGCTCATTACTCTTGGCATTCCTCAGGAGTCAGTACTGGAGCTGATAGTGCTTATTATTTTTTTTACTCCTCTTGATGATGAGATGGATGTACCTTCAGCAAGCCCACGAACTGTGGACAGCTGTTGATACACCGGAGTGTACAGCTGCTATTCAGAGACCTCAACAGTCTGGAGACACGCACTGACAGGAGCCAGATGGAGCTCAAAAGAGGCAAATGCAGAGTCCTGTACCTCAGATGGAATAACCCCAAGCAACAAGACAGGCTACGTGCTAAGCTGCTAGAAAGTAGCCGTGCAGAAATGGTCAGGGGGGGTCCTCGTGAAGAACAAGCTGAGCATGAGTTAGGCATGACTTAGACGAAGAAGTCCAGACACATCCCAAGCGCTGTTAGCCAGGCTGTAGTTTGAGGAAAGTGACTGTTCCTTTCTCCTCAGCACGTGCGAGACCACACTTTCGGTGCTGCCTCCAGTTTTTCTCTATATTTAGCAGGTGCTGTGTGCTTAGGGATTTTCCACATCACATGAGGTTAACTGTTCCAGTCTGTTGCAGCAGTGGGAGAATTAACACGGCAGAACATCCAGATCAGCTTGCTAAACACATTTACACCCACTTTAACCCTGACTCTCTCTCTCTCTCTGGTGCTGATTTCCCAAAACAGCAGAAAGCTCCCTCTGGATAGAGCCAAGGGCTTGGTTTGGACGTTGAATAACATGTTGTCAAGATGAATCTATTACTGTTACTGGAAATCGCTCCTTAGTCAATCCAAGAAGACATCAGTGTCATATCTCATCAGACAGTGAAGTTTCAGAAGGGGAGGGAGGCTCAGATGTTACATTTCAAACTGTTATTTCAGCTCTGTCCCTCAGTGGGTGCCACATGCTTTGAGTTCTGCTTTCTCGCCCAGATAACAGTTGAGCCTTGAAGAGTATTTTGCAGTCCATTCTGACAACACAAGGCAGATGACCATATAAGTTCCCATCTCTTGTGGGGTCCGTTAACTGGGTAAACACAAAGACAGTACCATTATTTCAGTTACCAGAACTGAAAATTCATCCATACGTAACAGGAAAAATGATCACTGGCACTCTTTAGTACCAAAACTCTCCTACTCTGTAGTGCTTCAGCCTTTCCTATTCCATCTTTGATTTTTATTCCAAAAGCAATTGTTATTCTGCTAAACAGTAGATGTATTTTAAGACTGCTGGTTGAATTGGAAGGAGTATCACAAGTGCAAACATAAGGTACTTACAGACTAACTCTTATTATTTCATGGTTCTTGTTGGCCTTTTTGCTTGTTTGTTTCTTTGTTCTCTTGCTGTGACAAAGGGATAAATGAAATGAAATCTTATGCAGGTACAACTGAATGGATAACAAAGACTATTGACTTGTTTCTTCACTTTCCTGGTCTCTAGAACCCAACAGTGGTCAAGCTTGACATATTAAGAAAAGACCTAAGTTCTTTAATAAACCCTTGGAATATGTAATTTATTGTACCTTATCAGGTCACTGCACCATCAAGTCTTATTTTTCTGTCATTGCCAACAGCAACAGTTACTGTCTTATGTTCTGATACAAGGTCATTTTTCTTGACCTGACTAAGCACTCTTTAACTCTTTACCTGTAAATATACACTGATAGATAGGATTTTATCACCTTATTTTAGGTGTTCTGGCTATAAATGCAAAAATCATTAATGTCTATAAAATCAGTGAGTTCCGTTTAAAATGTAACTGCAGTAGAAGAACTAAAGAATTGCTGTCTTGGATTGGAAGCACGGTTCCTTTACTCAGGTCTCTTGTCTCCAGTACTTACCATCCCTAGGTGTGATGTTTCCAACACGTGTGGTCTATCTTGATTTCAGAAAAACATTTGACACCGTCTCCCACAGTATCCTTGCGGATAAGCTGAGGAAGTGCGATCTGGATAATCGGGTGGAGAGATGGATTGTGAACTGGCTGGAGAAAAGAAGCCAGAGAGTTGT
>VZTO01010894.1:160729-245087 GCA_013400615.1 Syrrhaptes paradoxus
TGAGGGTGACAGAGCACTGGAACAGGCTGCCCAGAGTGGTTGTGGAGTCTCCTTCTCTGGAGACATTCAAAGCCCGCCTGGATGCGTTCCTGTGCGATCTGATCTAGGTGTTCCTGCTCCGGCAGGGGGATTGGACTAGATGATCTTTCGAGGTCCCTTCCAATCCCTGACATTCTGTGATTCTGTGATTCTGTGATTCTGTTGCCATAAATTATGTGAGTCCAAATAGCTGCGAGACGGCTCGCTCGCTGTGAAAATCTTGTTCTAAACTCAGTAATGGGAGTTACCTGCTATGGTTCTACGATTCTATGAAATAGTTCTGTCTCTCACCGAAATGGTGTAGTAAATAAGAAAGGTACAAGTGAACAATCCAGTGAATACAGGGGTTTTCAGGAAATGTGTTTCATACCAATTTAGTGGTAGACTGAGGCAAACTAGGGTAAATTACCCTTAGTCTGTCATTCAAGCAGGTCTTCATTTCCAGCAAGCAGGTGTGAAAGGCTTTTGTCCTTCTGTCAGTGCAGTATCTAGCCTTTCTACTGGGTGTAGTCGTCAATACAGCTTTGAAGTTGTCTTACTTGTCAAGGGAGTAAACAAGGACTACGTGAAAATCAAGGATAAATTCATATCTTCTAATTTCACCTAATTAAAGGGGACAAAAAAGAAGTTCCAGAGAGTTTCCAAAGGCCTCCTTTGGGATCTGTTCATCTCTGTGATCATAATCTGGATGATGGAGAGATGGGGAAGCACTCTTTATCAGGGAGTGTAGTGAGAGGACAAGGGGGAATGGTTTTAAACTAAGAGAGGGGAGATTTAGGCTAGATATTGTGAAGAAATTCTTCACTCATTGAGTGGTGAGGCAGTGGCCCAGGTTGCCCAGAGAAGCTGTGGATGCCCCATCCCTGGAGGGGTTCAAGGCCAGGCTGGATGAGGCTTTGAGCAACCTGGGCTAGTGGGAGGTGTCCCTGCCCATGGCAGGGGGTGGGACTGGGTGATCTCCAAGGTCCCTTCCAACCCAAACCATTCCATGATTCCATGATTTAAAGACTCTTCAGGTCCCCAGCCACAGAAGTCACAACTGAAAGGCCATTGAAGCCAGCCCATATCTGCCCCATGCTGCATACCTTGAGAGTGGGAAGTTTGAACGTCTTCCTTTCCTCAGGCTTTGGGGAACTACACCTCGTCTTTCCTCACAGAGTATGCAGAAATCGACTTTGTAGAGGAAAATACTGCAGAGCTACATGAACGCGTTTGAGTGCCCTTCTGCACGAAGGAAGAAAGATATGCCTCTGAATCTAAGGGACAAGATCCCCTACGGATCTTGATCTTAAATCATGCCGGGTGCTCTTTGTCAAGAAGCTATAAATTAACCTCTTCACTCCTTCATGCACTCTAGTGAAGAAGAAACTCCTAATTTGGTGACAAATTACTGTGTGCTGCAGTGCATTGAAGGCAGCCAGTCTAAGACAACTGATAACAGTGATGTGCTTGAGAGTATAGTCTTGAGAGAAGTAAATACTAAATAATTGAAGTGTACAAAGAGATCATTCTCTCACTAGATTTAGACAGCTGAAATGCCACAAACGGATTTTACTGGTATAAAAAAATGTTGGAACTGGTCCCAGCATCTCTCCTCTGTTAAGTAAGACCACCAGAAGAGTAAAATTAGGAATTTGGACAGTCCAGGGTAATCAACACTCACATTCCAACATTAATCTGTCATTTAAGTCTGTCCAGAAGTCGTCTTTTTTTACTGTGTAAGGGAGTGGGATGGTTATATCTCTGAATGTCTAACCTGAGACATATGGCCTCAGCCAAGGTGACATTTAATACAAGCATCATGCATCACTGACACTGTTCACAGGATGCAGTGGTATTCAGTATATGAAATAGAGGAACAGAACAAGTCCTCCACTGTTAGCTAATTCCCTAAACTGAGCTCATAATTATAAACAAAAAAAACCCAAACCAAAACAACAACAAAAAAGAATAAGAGAGAAGAGCTGTGCCCTGGAGATTCCTGTAACCTTTAACAAACAAACTGAAGATTACTTCAAAGTAGTCCCACTTAAGGCTGTAATTTGCTTCCAGGTTCTAGTTATCTGTAAGGACATAATCTAATTAACAGTGTGATTTTCCTTCCTCAAGCAGCTAAACTTGAAATGGAAAAATCAACATTTCCTGACAGATAGCTCTTAGATGAACTTGGTCAGATCATTCATCTTTTTTTTTTTTGTAGAAGACATTGAGACAAAGACATCTTCACGACGTGAAATTTAAGCTCTTCTTAGAAGGTATTGGTTTTTAAATTTCATACAGGGTTAGCACAGTGCTTGGATCAACTGGATCTCAGTGGCTACTGTGCTACAAATATACATCAGGAGTACGTCCTCTTACTTTTTATTTGTAAGTCTAGACTAGTTCTTAGTCATTGGCCTGTGGAATGTTTCTTTGCTTAATCATTAATTAGGTGGAGCAATATCCCAGTGAAAAAATATTGCCATAAAAGAAAGATGCTCTAAATGTTTAGTGGGAGCTTCCCCATTAATTGTGTAGAAAAACTGTAAAGGCTGTTGAGAGGAAAAGAGACATACACACCCTCACTTCAGATTAATATGCACTGTCCTGACAAGATGTATTTAGAACAGATTTCTCTGGCATCTGAGTCACCGCTTACTTTCCCTGTCATTTTCCCAGGGAAAGGAGAACGATGCTTTCTCCAGGCACAGTAGAAGAAGGTGACACCATTTGTAAAAGGCAGTGTAAAACCAACAGCCATTACTCACCTCGCTGCTGTGATACAGCCTTCTTCCCAAAGATGCTTTGTTTCAGACCAAAAACAAACAATGCTGGATGTACGTCTTAAATCAGAGTTTCTTTATCCAAAACTTACAGAGTGTAAGCGTTCCTCTGGTCATCGGTAGGATACCTTGGGGATTTCTAAAAGCAGCGCAATTTCATGCATATTTCATTTTATTCAGAGCACTTAATCAGGAGCTTTATTAATCAAGGGGCAAATTTTCTGCGGTTCCCTTGGGCAGAGACATGTGTTTCTGGGGATTATAGTGAGGGTCAGGCTGTATCTACTCCATCAGATGTTCATAAATTACTTTCTCCCGCTTAGATAAAACTGTGTGTTGCTTATTAGAGAAACACATGGAGAATTCAAACCTCCTAGGGCAAGTGACAGGGTCCTGATTATTTCCTTGGAATGATCTGGACTTCAGCCACTGCCTCACGCATGCTAACTGTAATTGGAGTGATAAGCTATTTCACTCGAAAAACTCAGATTGACAATCCAAATGTAGTAAGTGGGGTCAAGCAGAGAAAGAGACAATAGAGATGTGAAAGCTGAGTTCATCACAAGTTACGTTTATATCAATTTTTTTTGCCTTGTTTGCTTATTCTGTAAAATGTAGATATTAATACTTATTGACCTTATGGGATGTTGTAAACTTCTAACCTTGAAGAAGGTGTGAAGTACTAGATCTGATTTCTAATTAACACATTTTTAAATTTAAATATGAATGCTTGGTTCCTTGTAGAACGTACAAACTTTCTGTGCAATTGATAACAATTTATCTAACAAAGTTTACTTGCTATTGAGCATCAGGGCATTTATATTTAAATTCCAAGACTTCTTTCCGCTGTTAAATGAGAAATTTTTAGTGCCTGACTTAATGGAAATGAACCAGTCAGTCAGATACACCCAGGATAACAGGAGCACTGCAATTACAATGGCTGTGCAGAAATGTGGAGGGTTTTAACAACTTAATCTGAACATTCCTTCCTCAGCTTATATTTCCCATTACACTCCATCGTTTTTGATATATGCCATGCGTTCAAGTTTTATTTTGGTTACTTCTTGCCAATGAAAGCTAGCAGCTCTCAGAATGGCCAATTTTTCTGCTAACAGAGTAGTATTTTTTACCACCATTTTCTACAAGTTTTGATGGAAGTTTGATCTTACACTGGCAAGTACAGACTACTTCTTTAAGATGTCCACTTTTATGAGGCTTAAGAAAGGCCTCAAGTTCAGGAAGAAATTTAGGGGACAAGATTTCACATCATTTATTTAGTAGAGGACTGTTTATTTAGTAGAAAGGAGTGTACAACAGAGGAGAACATATTTGCAAAAATTTACCCGACAGTTTTTTCCCCACTAGTTTTCATTGAAACATTGATGCATTTTCCATGTGGGAAAAAAAGTGAGCCAATGGTTGATGGTCAGACTGGGTAGAAAGTGCTAAGAATCCACCTCCTTGCACATCCATCCGATGGAACCTGCCTTTTGCAGAAATAGGCACTCTCTAGGTGCGTTTAACAGGCAGGGACCCAAACACAGTGACCTGTCTGAAACACTGCAGGACAGTTTGTCCTGAAGAAAGGTATTTCACATCAGCAGTGGTTCTTTATACTCACTGAAACTGTATTGGAGGGGGATCTGGTGCAGTGCGGACCTCTGAAGAATTTCAGTGGTGCAGAGAGGAGGTGGCAAGGTACCTGAATGCTTCGCAAAGTAGCAACAAACCTACAGGGTATATCCAGTCTTTTGTTAGTGCTATAGCCGAGGGAGATATATGCCTACAATAAGAAGGCTTGAGGCTCTGATCCAATGTTAGAATAAAGAGATTTTGATAATTATTATTTCATGCTTGGCCAGAATAGCTGGGTTTAACTTTCTGGTTGTCAGTAGTTATTGCCATTTATCACCTAACAACAGCTAGTACCATTCAGGTTTCCTTTAGTTTTGTGGAATCAAATGTTGAAGAGACGGAAATGTGGAATGTAAAACTAGACCTCTAATCAGACAATAAGAAAAAGGATTTTTTTTAGTGGAGACATCAACTGATTACATTGCAAGATTAATGTAAAGGTTTCTTTCCCTCTTGATAGTGATTTCAGGTTTCTTTCTTCTTCCTGCAGTAGCTGTTGTCCAGTCACTAGAGCTTCTAATATTACCATGGTCAATTAAAGGAGATGAAGAAAGAAAAAATCCGGTAATTCTAGGTTTCCCTACAATCTTTGTGAATTTCATAAAAATGCTACACAATCTCCGTGCCTCACCTTGATTCCATTTAGCATCTCCAAACAAGATTTGATTGCTTAACTTTTGTTCTGATCCTCTGGATACGGCTGAATTTCATTCCTGTGCAGGACTGTTGCTGATGAAACAATCTCCCCTGCTTTGTCCGATTTGGCTGTAAAGGACTAAATCAATGTGACCTTCAGAAAAATCTCCTGGATTATTATTCTGTAGCCTTAACTGCCAAATATGAAGCACTTCCCATTTATCAGAACCCTTCACAAAAAGGAATTCACTAATTGAACAGGTGGTTATTTATTTCAGAGGTGGGGAAACTGAGATAAGATACTGATACAAGGTAACACAGAAAGTAACTTCTGGAATATTGCTAAGAAATCTAATATATGATTGCAGTCATGCTCAGACTGCCTGGTCCTGCCAGAAAAAACACTTTGCAAAATCCCATTCTCCTTGGCTGCGGTGCCACTCTGCAACTTTATCTCCATTTTATTATTCTTCGCCTCTAACTCGGTTATGGCAGAACATCTTTCCAAAGCTCTGATCTCTTAAAGACCTCAGGCCCAGCCTACAAACGTACACATTTGTTTAATTTTTCATGAATAGCCCCACTGCAGGTATGGCGAATCAGGGCATGTTTAACACTACATTTCAAAGAACGTAGTGGGATAAGAATGGATTAATATCCTTAGTGGTACTAGATATTATAAATTCCAAGCTGCACTCCTCAGGACATAAGCCTATCTTTAGCTAGCCCTGGATTAGAAAAGAATTTTGCGCTATGAATGCGCCACAGCGCACAGAGCTTGAACAAGCATCCCATGGCTTTCTCTGGTGCATCTGTTCACCGCTGCAAAGGAGAGGGAAAAACTGGAATCTGTTGCCTAAAGCAGTTCTGCAGCTCCTGTGCTGCTACTGGCTTCAGTGGCAAAGGATATTTTGGGAAGGTTTTGTGGTCCAATTCTAAATGACCACTCTGGTCATGCAGAAAGGCAAAAGTCATCTCAGAGAGACCCTCTGCCCAGCAGGACATAGCTGCACAGGCTTTTTATAGCAGAGAGAAAAGCCTAGTTTTCCTAAAGAGCTATAAAAGACATTTAATTTCAGATTCTGGTTTCTTCTTCCATTTTCTTTGGTGCCTCATTAAATACAATTTTTAAAGGCAGCTCAGTAGATCAGGCACCACAAGAGCCTTATTAATTTTATCCCTTTTATAAATATTTTTCATTACTCTCCTCTTCTTCTCTGCCTTCCCAACACAGTTGTCAAAAGCCATTTTAACTCTTACACACAGACACATCATTCTGGTCATTCTTTTTTGATGTGCTTTGCCCTGTAAGCACTAACTGAGTGTCCAGAGTATTCTCCTTTCCCCTTTTTTCCCCTTTTCCAAACATCTCTAATCCTTCCTTTACCAAGCCACATTGGTAGCTTTTCACCCCACCATTTAGAGCCGAGCAAATAATTTCCAATGATTACTACAATCAAACAAAGTGGTTTGTTTTCTTTTTTTTTCCACTTGGGGATTATCTGCAAGATGATCTTGATCGGAACTGTATTAGATACTTGAACACTTTGATATCTTTTAGATTTTGTTAATCTCCGGTCAATCACAAATATTTATGCTGCCTACTTTGTGACAGATCGAGAAAAGTCAAGTAGCACTGATTGCTTCTTGTGATTTTGCATGGCAAAACTGGAGGTCACAGATGTGGAAAAGGTGGGCTAAAGTATGAGTGAAAATACTAATCTGTAAACCTCAACGTGTTCATAGGTATACATTTCTCTGTCACTCTAATCTTTCCACACTCTTTGTAGGAACTTTAGCCTACGGTAGCTTTCAGCACAATACTTTCTTTTTATACCAGAAGTCTCTCTGTGCAGCCATGCGTTTGGATCCTTCTACCAGTTATCTGTGTTCAATCTGTTTCTGACTGATTTGGAGAGCAGTAGCATTGCAGGAGCCCAGACAACATTTTTCACTGGCTAGATCAAAGCCATTTCCAAATAGACAGTTCTAGCCAGCTGTTGTGTTTCCTCTGTTCTCAAGGAGCGAGCCCAGTGCACAAAGCCAAGAGCGAAATAACAACAGTAGCAAAGTACCACTGCACGGTGACCGAGTTCTCGATTAACCCAAATATATGTGGCCACCTTCTTTTTGAGTAAAGAACCCTGGCATTTCGTCACCTTTCCAAAATAGTCAAAACCCAAAGTCCAAGAAGTTTTGCTATGAATATCCCATTTCGAGAATCTGTATTTTGCTAATGAAGTTTCTTCATTTACAGCACTTGCTACTTGAGAGCAAAAGGAATAAAGCATCTGTAAAGCCAGTAAGAATGCAAAGAAACCACTGAGGTCTACACATAGACTTTCTTGTAAAGGAATCCGTTTTGATCAGGGAAATGTAGTCTTTCCAACTCGGAAATGTAGCTGATCAGCATTGCTCAGTGACTCTATTCATCACTGGGACTCGAACCAGCATTCTGCCTGCAGCTTTTAAGATGTGATTCTACTTGAAAAACAGGTTTTCTAGTGAAGTCTGGTGACTACATCTGGGGAAATAAGATTAGAAGAAACAAAACGGAGAGGTGAGGAGTCTGCATCCTAGTCCCAGCTCTGCTACAGAGCTGCCGTGTGACCTTGGCCAAGACATTTAACATCCATGCCTTGTTGCTCCCATTGCCAAATTAAACAAGGCTGACCTGCCTTGGAGGGGGCTGAGAGCTTCAATTTTTTAACATCTTGGTACAGAACCACTCAGAACTGCAAAATAGAGACTTTTCATTGTCGTAACTAAAAAAACCTAAGACTTGAGCTCAGTAAAAATTAAAAATCAGCACTTTTTTCTTGTAGCCCTAGGCGTGGTGACATAGATCCACTCGACGAAGTGCAGGCAGACTCTGACGGATGGGAAAACTAACACACCACAGCAGAAATGAATGAACAGAACCATCCGGCCAAGTTTTCCTAGCTGTCTTCACCTCTGCTGCTTTGATTAATAGGGAACAATGAAATAAACAGCTCTGGAGGACAAACCGAGTAGCAAAAAATTGTAACTGACAATTTGCTGCCCAAGTACATAGTCCCTTGCAAAACCTATTGATTAATGGAGTCTCTCTGCTGGCATAAAAAAAATACACACACCACCAAGGGAAACAAATTCGAGTAAATACTCTCATTAAAGAAACTCAGCTCCATGCAGCATTTAATCTGTCTGCTATTCAGCAACAGCAGCAGCACAGACAAGTAACTTTTCTCTTTTGTAATTACTCACGTGGAGCTATTAATCATCAGACAACAAACAAAAGACCAAAAGGAGAGATGAGAAAGGATGAGCCTGCTTGTCCCTTGATGCAGCTACAGAAGAGGGTGGTGACCACAGGGAGGGACACAGAGCAGCCCCCAACCCTGGCAGAGAGGGGAAGGCAGGGGGTGCATGCACTGGGGATGGAAGAGGTGCAGTCTTCTCCGAGCAGTGACATAGGGTGCCATCAGCAGGACCCTGGAGTCACCTTCCCTTGCCAGCCAAAGTTTTTAGTACAACACTGCCATCTATAGCCTCCAGTTCTAGATTTGAAGGAGGCTGGATGTTACAAAGCGGTCTGTTTGGTAAGATGGTCCCAGATCGGAAACCATAGGCAGCACCCCACTAACTGAACGGTGCAGAAGTTCCATCCGAGACCTAGCCTTTGACCTTCCAGCCCAAGCCTATTGTCACGACACCTTGCTGGCTCAAAGCAGTGTAATGAAGGATAAACCAACCAGGCTGGACGCTTGCAGATAAGGCAACTGGAAAAAGGAGAGGTGCTCTCACTGTTCTCTTCTGACTAAACCCTTCTGAATTAACCTGCATTAACCTTTTGAATATCACACTCAACTCAGGATTTATTCAGAAGATGTACAATGGAGGAACCTGAAAAGCTGACTCCAAATGATTACCATATTAGAGCAATACTAAATAATCCAAAGGTCAAAGGAGGGAGAGGAGCTCTTGTACAAATCACTGTCGTATTAATAGAATATTAAATCACTCTCAAGCAATCTTTTAGCTGAGTGTAAATGCAGGCAAACCGTTTTCCCACTTCTAAAACCGGCTGTTTGCAAAGTTCACCCACCGCCTGCCATTCAGCCTGTAATGCACACTTCTTAGTTCATTATTGCACACCATCATGCAGATAAATAAACCCAGATACGTAGAAACAAAACTCAGAGTCTAGGCCATTATTTTTGGATCTGTGACTGTCCTTGTGTTGCTCTCAGAGAGAGAAAAGGATTCTGGGGCTGGTCAAGAAACACAGACCCAGCTGCAGTTCGATAAATCCTTTTAAGTTTCAGTTTTGAAAAAGAATAAGGTGTGTGCTTAGCTATTCTAGGGAATCAAATTGAATTATGTCTGCTTGAGAGAGAGAATATAGAAAATTAGATTTTCAGTATTGGCAAGGAGTAGACGAGGAGACAAAAATAGGTAGCATTAACAACATGAAAGCTTTCATCTACAAGGCCAGTTCCAGAAAGTGTAAAAAATTCAATAGAAATCTCCCCATTTTCCTCCTTTCTCAAACTGCAGGCAGGGCTGTCCTACCAAAGCGATTAAAACTACTGGAGTAGGTTTTACAACTTTGTAAGGTTTTGTCTTTTGAAATGGGCTTGTTTAAATCTCTCTTGTGAATTGCTCTACCTGCCCACATGATCTCAGTCTTATGAGAAAACATAAGAACTCTGGGCCAAATGTCCTGGGGTTACAGACAGTCGATAGGGAGGATATTCTAGGTCACATTAAGTCATATTTAATTTCTCTGGAAATACACTAAAGAACTGTCAGCAGGATAATTTCCAAAAAAAGTCATCCCAGTCTTCTCAGGATGACAAGGACAGCCAACTCCGCATCTCCTCTAGGCTCCCCCAACTCACCTACCCTTTGGCTATTCTGTCACATTTCACAGCTGCCATGTTGTTTGGATAGGAAGTTAACAACTTGGTGTGATTTCTAAAAAAAGAAAGGAAAATGTTTGAATTTTTCCTCTGCATTCTATATTTGCTGGTTTTTATGATTTGTTTTCCCCCCAAAAGAACATTTTGTTTCCTTGATTTCAAGTCTGCTACAAGGGCCTTTCCCAATTTATACTGCATGCCCATAATTTTTGTCTTCTCATTTTATTATTTAAACAAAGGCAGAGGAGGGTAGAGGGCAAATAAAAGGAAAAACACCAAAGAAAAATTGAAAGAATTGATTGAAACAGACATTTGGTAGTGACACTAAACAATTACAACAGAACATCAGAGTACTTTGACGAAATGTTCAAAGCAGCTGGAATCCCAATGACTGATAGATATTTCTGTATCCTAGGTCAACAACACTTAATGTGAATTTCACCATCTTTCAGCAAAGCCCAGGATACTACCAAAGTGAGTCTCTGGGGGCTCCATTATTACTAGCACAGTGAGGATTTAGCTATTATTTTTAAATGTTTGTGATTGAAACTTCTGTATTCTATTATATATGGGAAATTACCTTGTAAGAGAAATATTTTCAGTTTTGCCTGGGTGTGTCTTAGTGTTTCCAGGTATCCAAGTCAACAACTTCATCCTATCTGAAGGTGAAGGAATAAAAGAAAAAAGGGACTGAAAAATTTAGGTAATGTAAAGCACAAAGAAAGACCACTTGTAATACTTTAAAGGTTAGAATACTTACCTGATTAAACCATATGGAGAAAAAAGGGGAGGTTCCAAAGGCTTCCAGCAGTTGGTGAAGGGGATACAAATTGTGCAGGGGATACAAATTTCAACCAAATGCTGTTTCCCAAGTCATCCAAGAGGATAATTCCCTTCCTGTTGTCTTCCACCACCCCTCAAAAGAAATTGTAATCACCTTCAATTCATGGATCTTCCAAAAACCATAAATTTTTTTAGCCTATTTTCCCAGATGCCTGGCTGGGAGCCTTACTGATTTTCTTCGGCTTAAATTGTCTTTGAAGTGAAGTCATGTTTAACTCCAACATCAACCAAATGGACCCAGCCCCACAGCACCCAAGCAGAAGAGAGCCAGGGAGGGCAGCCAGCTTCAACCAAGAGCCCAGATCAGCAGGGACATCCATAGCGTGGAGACAAGTCCAAGGAAGCCAACCCCCAGGCCCCGGGTGAGGCTGGTTTCTCATATTAAGGCCTTTTAATGAGCTTGGGCACTGACTATTGGCTTGAGTACTTTTTGAGCCAATGCAGGAGATGTTGTTTTTAATAGTCCCTTAGGACATTTTTCTTACACAGTGTTGTCCAGTTGCTTTTGGATACGTTGCACGCTCAGATGGGCCCAAATCATAGTGTCATCTTTAACTTGTAAAACTACAAGAGTGTCTAGCTGAAAACCCTAGTCTTGGATCTCCAGTCTCTGGAAAAATACAAGGTAAGGTTGGTTATTATCAAGTTGCCTTGAGAAAAAACAAACAGATCATTAGTGTTCAGATTTTCAGTATTAAACATTAATTTTTCATTTTTAAATTGATATTTTTCATTCAAATTTGTTTCTACTCCAAAAGAGCTTTTTTTTTTTTTTTTTCCTTTTACTTTGGAAGCTTAAAACCAAATATACTTCAACTTTTCAGTTTTCCATTAAATTCAGGAAAATGTGCTTAGCGTTTTGGCCAGATATAATTTCCTAATTTTTAAAATTTTTGGTCAACTGAAAAGCATAATTCAGTTACAGATATTGAGCTATTCACAACACTTCATGTGTTTCTGTGGAAACCTGGGAATCTGGTTAACTGCCGCAGCAACTTCTGCAAGTTCAAAACTTGTCCAAAAATCTCTCTGCATCTTCTGGCAATTGCTTATAATTAGGTGCTCTAAACACTGGAATGAAGACGGATTCTGTTTCCCTTTAGCATTGTGATGCTAGACACTATTGGTTTCCCAGAGAGGAAAACTGAACTTTGCAGCCTAGGTGACAATAATATACCACATATAATAATAATAATAATATATAATATATGACAATAATAGTTCTGTCAAACTCCACAACAGTGCCTTTGAGAGGCTGTAGACCTTGTCTGTACCATAAGTGTGTCAGTCAGTTTGTAAATAAAATGCCATGAGAAAAAGAACACTAAAGTGGTTAGACACGAATCAACATGACTAAGCCTCTGAGAGCTTCTGTCTCGTGAGAACAAATATCAGATGGGATGCATTCAGAGCCTGTATGCCTAATGCCTCTCTGGCAATTTTGGCAGCTGGTCATGTAGTATTCAATTTTTCCAAGTTAGCTCCATCTCCCACTCTGGCAGTTTGGATCTGTAGCCTCCTAGGTTAATACAGCACAAACAACTCCAGTTATCACAGTTCACATCAAAAGATTTTAGAATAAGGATAATTGAGTCAAACCGTGCCACTGAGAGAGAGACGCGTGCACACGGTGCCATCAGAATGTGGTATTTGGAAGTTTCCCCAAAATCACAACAGATTACTTAAAAAACTCGGCAAATTTAATTTTTTAAATCTGTTCCACCTGGGAAGGTATCAATTCATGCTTCTTATACTCCTTAAATATTCTAGCTGTCAGTCAGTGGAAAAACTATAGGCTTTGTTATAAATTCAAACAGATAAGAAGGGTTAGGGGGTTTTTTTATTAGTTTTTTTTAATATATGTGGAGCAAAGTTCTATTCCAGTAAAAATACATCTTCTTTGAAACAGAAAGCTCATTTTGCAAAGATAAGAACTTCAAAGTTCATCCGAAACAAGCAGAGAGAAAAGATCGGCACCCAGAGGATAACTATCTGCAGAATAATACATCTCCTTTAATTATATCCTTTTAAAATTCCACTTGAAATAGTAATAATTCTGGAAGTCTTAAGAATGTTTCTCATTACCAAAAGTTTTTGCTATGTAGAACAACAAAACAGTATCCACTGATTTCTGAGGTTAAACTGTGAGCTCTCTAACTCAGAAAATCATTGTGTGACTGGAGGCAATAGAGAAACGACTGGGCTGTGTAACTCCTAGGAAATCTAGTTGATCTTAGAGAATTCAACACATTTTGTGATGCTTTTGGTTTTTTCTCAATGAGTAGCTCACGTAAACCCACTGGAATGCATCATCTAACTCATGAGGTAAGGGCCAAGGCAGCAGCACAGCAAAAACAAATGACAAACAAGGAGCATTAAACAGATGCTGTGTGTGGAGTCTGTTTGAAAGCGTTTCATGTCAGTCACATCGCATTGAAGCTAGCATCCAACATCAACAAATAACGCAGCCGAGCTGCCGTTAGACACAAACAGTTGCAGCACTTAGGCTAAGAAAACCCCATCGGTGTATCCAAAGCTCTGATTCCCTTTATGATGCTGGAAGTTCCAATGGGAAGAGAAGCAACAGTGGCCGTTGTGTGACAGTGCTGCCATACGTTCTACTAGTTTTCCAGCACAGCCGCCTGGCTTATCAGGATAACCTGTAGCGTTCCCAACAGGAGTACCAAGGAATACAGGAGGTTTATACAGTGAAATTTTATGAGCTAAGACACTTCCTAATTTAGAAGATATTAGTTTCTGCTGTGTCCATGGGAACTATGTCATGATGGGATAATCAAGGTATTTTCAATGAAGCTTGCAAAAAAATACCTCTAATGTATTTTTTCAATAAAGTTGAAAGAAAAGGGGACTGCACCTTCTCCTGCCTTCAGTGGAAGTACTACAGAGGGAGGTCACCATCTAGTCTATTATTAGCCCATTTCAAAGGTGTAAACAACAGCCTGGATTGCAGCCTGTTTTACTTTGCAGCAAAAGGACTTCTTATTAAATATTCAGGGGCAAAATGATGGCTAATTCAAGGACCTCAGCACACCTGGCTGTATGACATTCCAGTTCTCTGCACATGTACATGTCCACCACTTCTGCTGCTGGTGTCCATGGGAAAGTTTACACATTTTCAAACACTCCGATAATCCAAGTTTTCGGTAGCATTTGCTGTGCTGCTGTAACTGCTATGCTGGGACAGAACATAAAAAGCATGGCTGTGAGGTCTTGCCCAGAAGTGCCAATGTTTCTCCAAGGGGCCATTGCAGATCTAAATCATTAAATGTGTGCTTGCAGAAACACCAGACCTTCTCTGTCTACCTGATCAGCATGCAGCAAATGGGCTTTTCTCTGTCTCATTCTATTGCTGGCTCTCTCAGATACATGGCAAAAGGTCCGCAGCTATCAATACCTTGGGTCAGCTCCTGTCACTCAGCAGCAAGAACCGTGTCAGACAGGAGAGGCCTTGGGCTTCCCTACTCCTGTGCTTTCCAGAATCTATCACTTGGTCTTATTTCCTTTCTAATCTGGATGTCAGATCTGTTTTTTAATAGCTATGTCTCTGCTCCTTTAACAAGACTCTAATCTCTGCAGCGTTTGTTACGCTGTCTACAACGTACCTCTGCTGAGCATGGTTTGTGGCAGGACTGGGAGCTGTAGGGTCTAATCCAACTCTGCTGTACAGCACAGCACCCATTATTTCTTCAGGCTTCGCCTTTCTCCTCTGTTAAGTGGAAGTAGTCTTAAATCATAAGGTGCGTAACTATGGACCATTTTCAGATTCAAGCTTTGCATTATTTTCCTTTTCAGAACAGAATCCTTGGGCAGGAAAGAATTTTGAAAAGGGTAAGAGGATACCTTACACCAGTGATGGACAAACTGTGCAAGAAAGCCAGGAATAAACTGCAATAACCTGTCGTCTTCAACATCATAAAAACTCTGCCATCCTTCTTCAGAAAATTTTTATCCTTGAAGAGAAGCCAGCTCACACTTCAGCTCCTGGATGCTTGAAGGGAGCTGGGTGGTTGCTGAGATCCAGAACTGGAAGGATTCCTTCCGCATATAGGAATGCAGCTGCCACGTGCACTTTAGGATGGAAACTGCTTTAGAACCTCAGATGACCAGCCTATTTTGCTGAAAAATGAGGAGGGGGACTGGAAGATAAGAGTTAAAAAGTGGCCATTTCAGGAAGCCTTTCCTACATCCACTTTGCCCAGCTGTGATTCCAGGTTCTGAAGGATATGTCAAGCAAATAGGCTAGAGGGTTTTCTCGTGTCTACCTAGGGGCTTTCTGCTTGTCACATCTTTACCGAGAAATCCAATTCTTTTTGTTTTTCTTCTCTCAGTAATGGGGTTTGAACTGGGATGCATTCATGCTGCACCAATGTCTTGGATCTCTCCTCAGTGAGTGCTAGAACTATTAGCTTTCTTCTGGGCTAAATTGCCTCAGTCTAGCAAGTAATTGCACTGAGACCATTTATACATGTTGGATGTATTATCTGTGGTTACGTGGCTGGATCATTTTTCTGAATTCTGAAATGGAGCATAATTGGGCTATTTTTCATAGCAAATGGAGTGTGCCTGTACAGAAGGAGGTTGGCTTCCACCAAGTTTTGCCTCACTATTTTTAATAGCTCCAGCAGAGAAGGGGATTCTCTTCTCTGCTGGGGTCTTTCCAGAATAATGTTTCTCTGTTTAATGCCACAGAAATTGGTCTCTGTCATATTGTTATGAGTGATAAAGTGTAAGTCCTGGTCATTTTTGCATTGCTTTTTTGGAAAGAAGATGAACAAGGTCCAGAAAAAAGTATCCCTACAAGTATTTGAATTTTCTACACTAATGAAACAGTGGCCCAGGATAGTGAGTTGCTTGCAAGAGTATCCGAGTTTATTTTATTTTAACACAAAATGGGAATGTAATGTGTGGGAGACCTTCCAGCCTGGCAGTCCTTTATTGGCAGTCCTGCAATCTATTAATGACTGGTTTAAAGGGGCCATCACCAGCAAAAAGGGCATTGATGCATCATGATCTACGAATAATTTCAGTATAGCCATCCTACTGTTTCAGTACTGTTACCTGGCTTGTGATGCCGTGTTGGACCTTCAGCTTAGCTGTCTGTCTTAATGAAGAATGAGTGTTTATTACAACACAAGACGAGACTGTTGCACTTTGCAGTCCCGTCCCCTCCTCCATGTAGTCCTGTGTCATATGTGTGTATGTGTCCATACATGTGCAGACGCTTGTGTGCATGTGTTACAGTGTGTTTAGGGTCTTCAGGCAGTGGGATTACCTGGTGGGTATTATCCTGGTCAGTTCTGCCTTTCATTCAGTTTGATTTATTCAATTGCGATGAGCGTGAAGCACGAAAGACAACTCCCAATTTTCTCACTCCACAGTTCTGAAAGTCTCTTGTTGGGCAAGATTCAAGGGGGTCAAAAGTGTGTAAAAACTTACGGTGAAGTCATATTTCATCTGAATGACTCTTTGGCATGATTTTTGAGTCACTACCCTCCTGTCCAAAATATCTCTCTGTGTGTGGTACTCACAGTATAACCTGTGGCACACCTCCAAAAGTTCAGATTCCATAGAATAAATATCCTTGCACAGAGTAACTAAACCTTGACATCAGTAATTTGGTGATTTGTACAGCAAATTGGTAATTTGCAGAACAGGGCTCTTTGCTGAGGACTGGAGAAAAGAAAAGAATGTATTTCTTATTTCGGCACTAGTTGTAAAGCAAAGATCTAGAGCTCAAAGCAATGCCATCATCCATTAGAAATGTGCACCCTAATGTGAACAAAACTTGAGACATCTTCTTCCAAAAATGGTCTGAATGAAATCAAAGTCTAATTGACCCCAGCCTTATCAGTTGGCATACATACAAACACTAGGTCGTATCATCATTGTTTCTGTAATGTGCAGAGACCTGATCCAAAATCAGGGCTTCACTCCATCTGTGTAATGCTCCCACAGGGAAGAGACTATGCTGTTGTATAAATTCATTGTAAGGACCTGAATTCTGTTAGAATCTGAGAAGACACAGAGAAAAATATAGCTTTGACACGTGAAAAAGGTGAGACTGCTATTCAGCTAAAGAAAGAGATGGATGAAATATCATGTAAGACTATTAAATCATGAAAGTAAGGGAGAGATTATAATATAACAATTCTTTATTCTTCATATAAAGAAAAAACTACAAGGTACCGAACGAAATTAGCAGGCAGGAAGTTTAAAACAAATAAAAGGCAGTACTATTTCTAACAACATGTACCAACACATACTGTGTTTTTCTTTCTCAGGCCATAGCGGATGCCACAAGCAGGAATGTTTCCAAAAAGTTATCACAGAACTGTGTTGAAGGTAAGTGAAATGGCAAAAAAACTACAAAGGTCTAGATACAGCCTCTGGCCCTCCTTGGAGTATCGACGGTCAGAACCTGGGAGAATGTATCATGGAAAGTGGTTTATTGGAGTAGTCTGACACAGATACCAAATATTCTAGACTCAGTCTGTATCCCCATCATGCCTTGCTGGGTCAGATTTGTATCTGGAGGATCATATATTTCAAGGAAAATATATTGATGGAAAAGAGCATCAAGGTTCAGTCAACGGATGATAAACTTCTCAAAGGAATGTTTGTGTATGTTCCTCTATCACTGTTTTTGTTGTAGCCACTCTAAAAGTAAAAATAACGGTTGTAGATGGTCAAACAATTGGCCTTAGTTACACAGGCAAATGATGAGAAGGGAAACAGAGGCACAAGGAAGAGAAGGGACTTCTCCAGCCTGTACGTCAGGAGCAAACTAGACAAACTATTGTGTTTTGGGTTTTTTTTCCATTTCCTAGTCTATTACCTCCCTTTACCTTCTCCATTCACTGTAACCTAATGGCAGCCAGTGCATGGCAGAAAAGATGGGCTACAGTTTGTCCTGAAGATCAGTGGATTGGTAGCTGACAGTCAGGATGCCTTCCTGAGGACTTACTGATGGAAGATCCTTTAAAACAAGGGTGCTTTAGCATGTTTTCTGACTGCAGCTGTGACATTATCGCAAAGTCCTGCTGGTCTTCAGATTTGAAGCCCCAGGAGTCTTTATAGGTCAAAACCAATCATTTGTATTGCCCTTGGAAAACAGCACCAGTTTTCAGCTCAGCACCCCCTGCATCAGCTCTGCCTGTTATCTGATTTATGCTTTATTTCCATGTACAATGCATTGCAGTAAATCCAATTCCCAAGGAACTCAGGCGTGGATGGTAGCAGCAGTGTCCTTGCATCTGAAAGAACTGGTTGCAGTCTACCAGCCAAGAGCAAGCCAAGACACAGCCCTTTAATCAGGTTAACAAATCCATATTTCAACTGCTACTGAAACTTGATTTAATTTTTTTTTTTCTCTCTTACCTAGGACAACTAAAGCTGTAATTAATTGCACTGAGAACAAACTTAAGAGATGTATAACTTTCCGGAGATGTAGCGGAGTTAGATTACCTCTTTCCACTAATGCTGTGTAATAAATAGTTTTCAGGAACACACATTAGTTAACATTAGCATTGCTTTCAAAAATTAATCTAGCTCCAAATTTGCTTGTTCCAGCTGATCTGCTTTAATAATACTTAAATATGCACAGTATGCTTATTTTTGCCTTGCACTTTTTAGTGGAAACTGTTCATATAAAACATCTCAGAAAGTGATTTTTTTTTTACAAGCAAAGCAACTTTACATTCTTAAAGATGAGATGTATTCTTAGTTTACATCAGTTCACACTTCACTGGCTTCTACTTATTTTTACCAGTCTAAAGAAGTCCTGAACCAGGCCCTAAATTTGTAATCATTTATAAAAATGCATTGCTAATTCCAATGTAGGCTCACTGAATCTGGCACACCAACCAGCATATATTTCTCACAGAGAGTTTTTTGCTCTTGCATTTTTATTACATGCCCTGCAACTTGGGGTGGTTTTTTTTTTCTTGAAATCCCAATTTACAGAGCTATTTTATAAGAAATTCAACTTCCAGTTTTCTTTTCAGAAAGTAAGCTTCAAGTTCTCGTGGCTGCTAAGAGACATTTGGAAAGGTTAATCTGAAAGGATCAAACACCAGAAGGCAAATAATATAAAGATCCCAAAGGACATTACTTTTAAAATCTCATGATTTTTAAACCAGGTTTATGGGATTAAATTGCAGCAGGGGAGATTAAGGTTAAACATTAAGAAAACCTTCTGCTGTAAGGATAGTTAAGTAGTAGGACAGTTTGTCTAGAGAGCTTATGGAGTCTCCACCAGTGGAGGTTTTCAAGAGCAAACTGGACAGGTTTCTATCCAGGAATGTTTGAGCTCTCATTGATTTTGCGTTAAGACATGGAGTGGTAATATGAGGTCATGTAGTGAGGTCATGTAGTGAGGTCATCTCTTGCCCAATTTTCAGTAGTAATGACTTCTGTAGCCTGATTTACTATTTTGAACGTATTGGTTTAAAAAGGATAAATGCAAAATTGCTTCATCTGAACCACAGGCAATCACTACTTGTAACGAATTTTTTATCAATATAGCTTAGAAAAATCTTCATTAAATTCAATGTTAGTAAAAAAAAAAAAAGGAATGGATCCATTTTAAAAAGTCGGGGGTTTCCCCAAAGTCCTTTCCATAGGTTCTAAGGGATCTCTGTTCGGGATGTATCTTTAATGACTCTTAAACTGTACTTTATCTGCCCCAAGTAATCCCAATGGACAGTTGTTTGTTTCATTTTTCTGTTCTCTTCTGAATTTCTTATTTTGTTCTTATCCTACTATGATTGCATTTCTAGCATGTTAATATTTTTAAAAATTTACTGTATCATGGCTTTACAAGTTCTGTTGCACTGTGGCCAAGCTGACATGTAAGGTGGCAGCTTTCTTATACAAAAATAAGACAAGCTACCCTGTTAGCAACTGGAAAAATCAGGTAAACAAATTGGAAATGTCTTTTGAGCTAATTTGCTGTGTGTGGACTCTCTCAGCTTTTAGCAAAGAATAAATAAATGCACTACACACCATGCGTGATGTGTGCCCTTAATATAAGAAATCCTCTAGAAATAACTAGCATTATAAAAGAGAACAAAAAAGTCTAGAGGAGTCAGGATACTGTTTCCTGCCCCACAGCCTAAGATCACAGAATCATAGAATCACAGAATGGTTTGGGTTGGAAGGGACCTTAGAGACCATCCAGTGCCACCCCCTGTCATGGGCAGGGACACCTCCCACTAGCCCAGGTTGCCCAAAGCCTCATCCAGCCTGGCCTTGAACCCCTCCAGGGATGGGGCATCCACAGCTTCTCTGGGCAACCTGGACCACTGAAAGCTGAACGCCTTGGAATGCAGCAGATACTCACTCAAGCAGACATCCCAGTACCTACTTCTCTCTCATTTATCCAATATGATATGCAGAAAAGATACACGAGAATCATTTTGTTCCAGATGAGAAACCAAGCATTTTTATGGAGGAAAATGTCAGAAGTGTGGTTTGTTGGGTAATGCTGAATCTGTGCCATTCTGCACTCATTCAGGATATTGAATGAGGCAAGGGTCCTGTACAGAAAAAAAAATATGCATCAAAGATACTGCTGTCATGTACACCTATAACACAAAGAAAAGTTTAATTAAAGTTTTCCCAAGCTAATCAAGCATTATTGAACTTTGCCATGCTTCATGTTATAGCCTAAGTAATATTACTCTGAACGCTTTCTCAAGAAAAGAAATATACCCACAACTCTTCACATCCTCCTCCCGACATTGCCAGTAGGATTTTACTATCAATCTTCAAACCAGACCTTTGCCTTTGGAGCTTATTTGTTATTTATTTAATTGAGAGGAGTCTTTATGTTTTTATTTTTGTTATTTCTTAATTGGCAGAAAGTTGTTCGCAGTTGGTCTAGCGTGCCTGAGGGAGCACAGTGAAACCATCTTCTCTTTCTACATCTTGTAAGTTGAGTGATTCCTAAATTTCATGTGGTATGCACCCTAAGCAGAAGAAACCATTTACCATGACCCAATAATTGATTATAAGAGCTCCTAGAGATGATCTTCTTCATCAAATACTTTCTTTTAGTTTTACTATTTCTTGCATCCAAACCAGTGTCCCTCACCATCTCCATTCTACCGTGCACCTGTATCCATCCCTCCAGCTCTACTTTATGGAAAACAAACAGGCAATACATATTTTTTCACCAACTCTATAGTTCGATGTTTGCTATTAATAAAAGAACCTCGCTACCCCAGGAACCCTTATGCACTTTTTATTCCTAGAGAGTGAGAAAGTTACTGAAAGCCAATAGAACTACATTTTCTATTGCAATATGAAAGTTAATGCTGTTCAAGGGAAAAGACTCAGCCTTTCAGAAATGTCTTTCTCAACATCTCCCTTCTGAAACTTCACGTACTCTCTTGAGAATTGTAAAAAGTCA
This sequence comes from Syrrhaptes paradoxus, assembly GCA_013400615.1. Lineage (NCBI taxonomy): Eukaryota > Metazoa > Chordata > Aves > Pterocliformes > Pteroclidae > Syrrhaptes > Syrrhaptes paradoxus. Next base: position 181,981 of record VZTO01010894.1, read on the forward strand.
GCCTAAATATAAAACCAGAAATATGTAACATTCTTACAAAGGTTTATAAAAAAGAATCAAAGCAATATGCCTCTTCTTCCTCCAGCAAATACACCAAAAATGCAGTAGGCATTTCCCAGTGAAAATGCAATTTGTTAGGTACACAAAAGAAGACAAAGAGCTAAAACTTACTGCCACTTAAGCCTATCTAAATCTGAAGTAACCATTCTGTAGTCTCAAAACCTCTACCTCAGCTCTATACCGGTGTAACTGACAGGAGATATTTGGCTCCAAAGTTTGATTAACCTGTTCCTGTGCCTCCCTCTGATTTTGAATGAAAACAAAGTCAGTAGTTTAAAACTCTCTCTACAATGTAAACCTCAAATGTGCCACTGACATCAGTGGATTTACTGTAGAAGTAGTATAACCCATAAATTTCACTTCCTCATCTCCAAATACTTTTAACCTAAGAATAAAGCTCAATTACTTTTCAAGGGGATGAGAGGAATCTAATCCTGAGTATTTTATTCAGTTTTAAGGTGAAATAGAAGAATTCAATCACTGAAAATAAATCTTTGTAATATTCTAGTTCTTGATTGGCCTTAATGGGGGTGGATTAGCAGTGTGAATACAGTAGAAGAGCCAAGAGTTGATGCAGAGCTGGAAAAGGGCATCAAGGCAAAAGCAAGGCTTAGGCAGAGACTAGAGCAAGGAAGAAAGTTCAGAAAATGCAAGAAACAGGAAGGAGCCTCGTGCGGGCATCCTTCTGCACCCAGAGCTGACAGATAAAAGTCAGGAGGGTCCCTGTCCAAAAGGTCGAACAAGCCCTTTCCAGGGGCATCCCTCTGAATATAATTACATTGTAGGAATGACGTCTATTGCTCATAGACATTGCTCATCTCCATAATGTCACTGTAACTTTTCTTTTTTTTTTTTTTTTTTTAAACAATCTTCATGTCACGTACTATTGGTGGCCAGATTCCAAACCGACTCTCTACAAAAATACCAAATTACCAATAATCCATGTTTGATATTGCTGGTGATGCACATGGGCAGGCTCAGGTTGGAATGCAAGCTCCAGTACGCTCTCTGTTTCAGTTCTAGAATTGTCTGAAGGTGCTAGAAGAGCATTAACATCTTTTCTGAAGTGATTAATTTATTAGCAATGGTAGCTGAGTGCACATAGTGATTTATTTGACAAGCCAATTAATTATCCAGGTATCATAGCACAGGATAAGGAGCACAGACTTCAGAGAAAGGTCAAAGTTAGAGGTCAGGAAGGTATTTAGCAACTATACAAGAAGATGAAGAATCCAAGAGGAAAAGAATACCATTAAATATTTGAGCAACATGAAATAGCTTCTAATACTTTTCATCTAAATTCTTATTTAATTTTGAGAGCTTTGAGAGCTTCAAGGAGCAGAAGGACTGCAGCATAGTAGTCTCTCATCCTTTATTTTTGTTTACAGAAACACCTCATGTCTACTTCTTTCTCACAGCACAACACAGTTTGCATATTATTGGGAATAATACCTTTAAGTCATGTAGCCCCAAAATGCAGAAGTTTGGAAAATGGCTGTAGGGAGCCAAGTACTACTGTGCAAAATCAGTTGAAGCTGGCATATTTCAAGCATTTTGTACTAAGCACTGCATTGTGTCTGAAGCAAATAAACTGTAATGATAATTATACTGAACGGAAAAACAGAGCTGTTAAGATTCTTAGAGCTGAATCCATCTTGAATACAGGGGCAAGAGAGTCAAATCTGTATCAGCAAGCAGTGGGCTTTTGGAAGACTGTTAGCAGATTGGATGATTTCTGACACTACCAAGTTCACTTAGTATGTGAAACATTTTCCTGTTGCTGCAGAGAAGCAGCTGTGATCATGAGGAGTATTCATTTCACAATTTATTTACTTCTTTATTTAAGGAATATTGATTTCACACAAGTTAAGCCTGGAAGAGGTCTTGAACCTAAAGATGCACCCAATATGTAGCCAGAAAAAAGATGGTGCTGAAAGAACCCAGCAGTAGGAAAATTAAAATTAAAATTTAGGTCATAGAGGGGCCAGCTTACCCCTGTTAAGCAATAAGCACACAGCGCAGTGTTCAGTTGCAGACAGTTGAGGAAGAGTTGGAGGTCAGCTTCCAGAGAAGAAAGAAGCTCTTTATGGAATAAGGAATAAAGCTGGAAGAGCACAACCAATCTACAAATTGTAACCTGAGTTTCATTTTCGTGAAAGTTGAGGGTCAAGAGAAACTCAACAGGTTTCTTGACTTGTAAATAGAGGAACCAGCATAGAAGATACATTTGATTAATGCACAGGAAGAAACTAAGAGAATGCTTTGCTTGTACAGAGATCCAAAAACATTGAATAAAGATGTAGAAAAGAAAATATGTTTCAATAACCAACCAATGAAGAAAATTTGGGCCATATGGCTGATGCCAAACAACTATCTAAAACAGACGATCAGCCTGTGCCCTTGTACCATCAGTGTACATTTTCAGAATATTTAACACTCCTTTAGGGAACTACTGAGAGGTTAATGCAGAGAGCTGCACAGACAAATCCTGGTAATCTTGAGTTCATCATCAATGTTGTCCTTACAAACAAGAAAAAGAAACAGAGGTGAGAAATTCATAATTGAAAATAGCCACGTGAAAAGATGCCGGTTTGTACTGTGACTTGCAAAACAACAGGTTAGGGTAGAAATCTTCAGGAAACAATTTAGGCTATTAGCACAGATTGGCTGGTCATTTCCCAAATCCAAGCTCCAGTCCTAGGCAATATGTTACTTTGATCATGATACATTACTTTTCAGAGCAAACTAATGAAAAAGGATCTTGAAGGTCATCGAGGGACGAAAAATCTAAAAAAAAAGGTACAAAAACTTTTTATGAATAATAACACTAAAGATACTGGGTCGGCATGTTGCAAATGACAAAAATACAGCAGAAAAACTCCACTGGTCTCACATGAGCAAATTGTCCCTGAAGCAAAGTAGACACAGATTTGTTTGTGTCAGCTACAAAGCTTGGTACTCATTCTAGATCAGTTTTTCTTACTTCTCCAAGAGGCTGTAACTAGCTAATATTATAAATAGGCATTTGCTTAAATTTGGGTTTTTACTAGATGTTATGCACCCAATACTGGGAGCCATTTAGAGGTGTATATACGACTCAGGAAGTTTTCAGTGAAGTTTTCACCAATGGACTGGGAGTAATATAAGTGGCAATAAACAGCTGGAAGTCGGATTATTTTTGGTATCTACAGAACAGAACCAACAAAACCTGGTTTATCACCCTTAGAAATGGAAACTTGTAGTCTTAGAAACTCATCACTAAAATCTCACGATTTTTGAATTAGATAACTCAGGAGGAGCAAGACAAAAAGTTCAGTATGGATTTAGTATGGAAGTCACTAACCAGTAACATACACACTAGATACGAGGATCTAGTTCAGTACACCACAGGCTACTGCTTGCTGGAAGGTGGAATTACTGTATCTTTGCCGCCAGCTGCTTTCAGAGAAAGGATAGTGGCTATACAGTTCTTCACTATGTAGTCTTTGTTCTATACTGATACGGAATTTCCTATGCTGTGGATGTCCAAGATAACATAAAGCAGTGGTGCTGGATGATGTTACCCATTGTCTTCAGAGATTCTCTCTGGATAGACCCAAAATGAGAAAGAGACGGGTTATCCAGTTGCTGGAGGGAAATGGCTACAAAGTCGGCTGTTTTGCTGAGAATTCCTTAATGAGGCGAGAGCCACAAAAAGCAATGGCAGCCCAGGCTCAAAACAGATGAACATATGAGCATATTCTTCATAGATGTAAAGAATTTGTTTTACTGATGCTTGAACCAAAACCACAAATATTTCAAAGGAGATTGTATTGTAGTTCAATGTTTTTCTTACCAGCCCCTACCACCAGCAGTGCCTGACACTTGTCCCCTGCCCTCTGGGTGAAGGCATTGATCCACCCACAGCAGATGTGGGGCAGAGGCAGAAGGGTACCTACTTTTAGAATTGTGACAGCTCTGGACGTGTGCTTGGGGTTTCTGAAATAAACCTCGGTCTGGGCTCCTACTGCCATCAAACTTGTTTCCAGCAGACAACAACTTAATGTAAAACTGGCAAGAATTGAAGTGAGGATTTTGACAAAGTACCATCAGAAAGATTTTTTTCCAAACACAAAGGGAGGCTGTTAGAGCTTTTTCAGTATAATTCCTAATAGGATGGGGACTAAAGCTGAACCCTTGCTCATTCATTTTAAATTGGAACCTTCCTGGGTCACTATGCTAAAATCACTCAAGGTAATTTTTAATGCAGAAGTCAAAGAAGGAATCAATGCCATTTAATTTGGAGAGCCGGGTCGTAAAATTAAGCATCAGTTCAGAGAGGGGGCCAACATTGCACTGTCCTCCGGTGAACATTGCAGGTGAGGCCATAACAAACAAGCCCTAGCAATGACTGGCCAGGGGGATTTTCTTTTACAAAAAGCAGCACATGTTATAAATACTCACCCTATATTTCCAAGGAATTGGAGCTGGATTTAGAGAACATAAAGTGATGTTTTAAACATAATTTAAAAAAACTAGCACACACTTCACAAACTGCTTTAGGACGCCAGACTGAGCTGACTTACAACACAGCAGGTACTTTGGAATATAAATCCATTTTTCTAATCACCACTCTGTATTATTATAACTCTAAGAAGTTTATCTAGAAGTAAGAGACCTAGATATTTCAGTGGACAGCATTACCACAGCAAGTTATGTGAAATACACATATATTCAACTTTTGCCTCAGGGCATAAACCTCAGCTGTGTGATTTACCCTTTTTCACAGAACAGGTTTAATTTTTGCACAAGAGTTCCCATCTGATCATAATCCCATTTTCAGGGGGACTTGTCCTCTGCTTGATGCATTGAATTACTTCGTTTGCCACTGTCACCCTCAGGAGACAACCATACAACAGCCATAGGCTTTCTCCTTTGCGAGAATGTGAGAAACAAGCTGTAGACTCTTTTTTTTTTTCATCCTAGGACTTGGAGGTGGAATTTTCACTGCTCCCTTCCTCTTGTAGACACTCGTGCTTCTCTCCAGCTGCAATCATGAGCAAACGAGTCTGCTGTGTGGAAGACACGGGTGCAATTTTCCTTGAGTTCATGCACATTTAGGAATGCTGAAGAAATCCTACAAATCTAGGAGAGAAGAATAAACCAAATCAATATATTTAATGTACTAGCCTATCAAGAGTTCAGCTGAAGATGAAAAGATGGTTTAGGCTTAGAGACAAATGAGAATGTGACCCTTCTGCCAACACCACCCAAAAGAAGGTCAGCTCTTGTTTCAGGAGTAGGGATCTTGTGCTATGACTGCCTGTCCAACAGGAACAGGACTATGATTGTATTCTGTCTTATTTCCAATTCTTCTAACACATGATACAGAACAACTTGCTGATGGAAATAATCCTGCAACTAGCAGAGCTAGAGGTAGAAAAAATGGGTAGTAAGGAGGCAAATCTGCTGATGAGACTGTTGACCTAAGTTAAATACTTCATAGTTATAGAGAAATCAAAATAGACTCAGGAATCTTCCAGAACATCATATTCTGTCTCCAGCTGAGTCTAATGTTGTGTAGTCGACCGGCGGAGTTCGCTATCATCAGCGCAGGGGGCTCCTTGCGATCAGCGAGCGAAGTTCTTGGACACCACCCAGACGAGCCAATTATGATGAAAGTGAAAGCCATTTATTGTGTGTTGCGCACTTGCTTTTATACAGAGCTCTTTCAGATTTGGCAGCTACTGATTGGATACAATAATTCAAAATTCTTAATACTGAAATCACTATTGGCTTCCTTCAATCCTGGGAACGTAACCTTCGAAGCTATGTCAACACAACCTCTAAAATAACTTAGTTGTGCTAATTAATTTCTCTCAGTTTCTCCTTATCTTCCTCACGTCCTGCATATTTGGATGCCTCTGCACATCTGGTTGCTTTTCTTCTTTCCCAGGATCCTTTATCAACCTTATAATTACAAAGCCTAAAGTTAGTATCATAGCTAAAATTCTCCTTCGGCACAAAGTGCCCCTACATGTTGAAAACATATGGGAGATCCCCAATTACAAATTCAGTGAACCCAATTTGGGTATCAAAATGACACAGAAATAATATAGTATTTCAGAGCCACTGAAGTCTTAGTCCTGTTCAATATTATGCATAATGAGCCATCTAAAAGTGAAGAAAGGATTAATGTTTCGTCATAAAGTATTTGCAAAATTATATAAAATCAAAAAGACAATTATGAAAGTCATCAACAATTTAAATTCTGTTATAAGTGATTTTTTTTTTTGTGCGAAGGTCATTGTAGCTTCAAGGTACCGATTTTCTTTTTTTCTCGTCTTTGCCACAAGGAGAAGAAAAGCAAGCAAAACGAGGCTCAGCTTTTACTCAAAAATAGACCTAGGACCTTCCAAGAGCAAATCAGTTCCCCAGAAACAGGATTTTTATGGAATTGTGAAACATTATTCACATAACTTCATTTATGCCAAACTATACTTTCATCTAAGTCAAATCCCTTGATTTGAGATTTGTTGTATGCATCCAGTCGGTGATGCCACTGTTAAAGTGGGTAAAAGATTCCATGGCATGTTCTTCAAATGTCTGCTTACTCTAGAAAACAGCAAATATAGTTTGGAATTTAGAAAACTACAGGTGCATTGATTCATCTTTTTTTTTTTTAATTCTTTTAGTCTGCTTTTCATAAAACATAGGAGGACCTGAATGTAAACAGTGAAAAATATTCCCTGTTCTTTTCAAGGCTGGATGATTACCTGGGAATTACAGCTTGGGACTGTGGGATGCAGCCTGTTCTGATTCAGATTTTTGAGGGGCAAAACAAAAGAGAACAAAGCTTAGGCAAGTATATGCAGAGCATAAATGTTACCCATACGGAAATTTTGCATGCAGGATCCCCCTTAAATTTGTTTCTGGATTTTTTTTTTTAAGGTGTTTACTGAAGCAGCTTTCTCTTATTTGTTGCCAGTAGACCATTCATATGTAAATCTTTCACTTAAGTATACAGCAGGCTAGGGGAAATAATTTCAATTCCAGAGGAAATTCCAACAGTTCCATTTTTTTTCCAACTCAGTGTCAGGACTAAAAGCCAACATTTCAAAAACTTTTGTAGTAAAATTGAAATCATTCAATCATATCACTTCATTACTTTCTTGAAACATTTTAGGAGAAAATAAGTACAATACAGAATTTAACCCAACGCATATTATAAAATTAAGATAAATATTTTAAAATTTAAAAGTCGAAAGGAATACTATCTAAACCATAAAGTTAAAAGGTGTCTGATACTAATGTGCGCTATGGCACACCTATTCAGCCCTCCCACCTTTCCCTGCTGTACCTGTAGCTGTATGCATGCGTGTGCACATCCCTAAGTGTGTGGATATACCAACAGTATAGGCAGGTAACAAACTAGAAGAAATGCATAATTTTTTCAGCCACAGACAAGTATTTGGTCCTGTCAGCAGAGAGTGTAACTGAAGGTAAACAACAGTTGCACCGAATATTCAATTTATTCTACAACATGTCAGTAAAAATAACAAAGGGTTGTTTGTTTTTTTTTTGCTATGAATAATACAGATTACTCTTTCAGGATTTCATCACTTCAGCAATGCTGTCAGAAGTATGTAACGCAAAATGCTGCGGCAAATTAGGATTTCAGATGTCACATTGACACCCTCTGCAACTTTTTCTTTAGGCTTCAGTGGTTTGAGTGAAGATGGGCGGAGGGCATTAACTAGCTCAAGTGCTTTACTGCCAGCTCTCATTCTTGGAGAAGCATTTTCAGGGACAGCCTGAATCTCTCTCTCTATGACACAACATCACGCAGCAGCCAGCCCTCATCTCTGGCTCTTGCGAGTACCGGAGGGAACAAAGTTTTGAAAAAAAAGAATTTTTGAAAAAAAATATTTTGAAAAGATTCTTCTGGATCAACTTTTAATTAGCAGCTCATCAGAGGTCTCTGGAGGAAAAGGGCTCGTGTCTACCACACAGACTCCAAATAGTCACATTAGAATGGGTAATAAATGGGATTTTCATCTTCATACCTTCCTCACCTCTTTGTTGAATGATGGCAATAGGATGACCAAGGCAAAATGCCTTTGTGCACTTACATTCTGAAAAGTGTGGAGTATTGTAACACATCTCCCTAGCAACACAGGCTACTGAAAGCACAGCAAATTTGTCCTCTGCTCAGTAAAATTGCTTCCTATAAAATACTGAATTGAGTTCAAGGTCACGGCTTCCCCTAAAAGCATTCAATTGCCAGGGCCTGGCATATCTGAAGTCTGAGCAGGAATGAGAGCATAGACTTTGAGCACTTTTCAGTGATGGGAAAGTTCATATCTGCAGATGGAATTGTCTCAGAAATCAGTGGAAAGCTAATATTGAGCTCTCTCAGGAACAAATGGCCATCACAAACCTCACTGTTTCCAGCAGAAATGCACGATTTAATTCTTTGATTTGTCCTCTCTAATGTATTTATCTTCTCTAACAGATATATATTAAAGAAAAGTAATTCACCGTTCAAAATAAGACATTCTTCTCTCTGCAGAAGGAGGGCAAGGGGACAAGCTACGTGTTGAAATGGCAATTTATTGCCTAATGCTCCTAATTTATTAGTGATATCAAAGCCACTTGGAGGGCAGCTGCTCCCCAGGAACCTCCCCACCCTTTGCAGGCCCCTTGGGGGTACTCTTGGGTTAGACAGAAAGAGGCAGAAGGCTCGAGACAAAGAGCGAGTGTGGAAAAAATGCTTCATTTAATCAGAAAAATTAGATTGTCAAGATAACGCTGCATGCTGCATGTCAACGACTAACTGCAGGAAGCAGCAGCAGCAGTTTGCCCTGTGCTTAAAAGCAACAGCTCTTCTGACAACACAAATTCCGTTAAAGGATTTCGGTTATTTAAAAGGTGATTAGATTTTAGTAATTTATTATAGTTTTATTACAATGTTTTTTTCCTAAGGGTTCCTAAAAGGTTGTTACTGTTACCATAAAGCACTTTTACTCCTTATAATCAATATTGATTTTACTATATCGCATTATTGCTTAGATTTATTTTCTTGTTTTGTGTAGGGTGTAGTTATTAATATCATTTGAAAGAAATGAGATAGAGCGCTCTGCTTTGAAATTCTTCTTCCAGGTCATTTCCAGTCTAAGCACTAAATGGCCTGATCCTTGTTTGTGGAGAACCCAAGTACATATTGTGTGTCTTCCTGGTTGTTTTGTCAAGGGAATGAAGGATGTGGTATCACAAGGACTTCAGTAATTAAGGAGAAATGAAATCAGAATCCTTTCAGTCTGTTCATATTATGAATTTTGGAGGAACAGGAGGACCTCCTTCAAATTTTTTTCCAATATGGTATAAATATATCCACTCACTTCACTGAAGTTTAGATAATGCCTAAAGTAGGTGGGAGTAGGTTGTACTTGCCTCAAGCATAGATTTTGCATTATGACGGCAGATTACTTTCTCAGGATAGACTTCCAAACCACAAATGAATATCAAATGCCAAATTTTTCACATAAATTTCCATGCAGTCTACAGGAAAGCATGACACAGGAAGTATCATAATGGAATCATAACTCAACACACATTATACTCTTGGCAGCAATAGGACACAAGGAAATGGAATGAAGCTGCACCAGGTGAAGTTCAGATTGGACGTTAGGAAAAGGTTCTTCACTGAGAGCACGGCTGGTCACTGGAATAGGCTCCCCAGGGAAGTGGTCACAGCACCAAGCCTGTCAGAGTTCAAGGAGCATCTGGACAATGTTCTTAGTCATATGGTTTACTTTCAGGTAGTCCTGCAAGGAGCAGGGAGTTGAGCTCAGTGATCCTTATGGGTCCCTTTCATCTCGAGATGTTCTGTGATTCTACTTCTGGAATCTGATCAGGCAGTTGTCATCCAAGAAGTCTAGATTAGAATTATTTAAATACTATAAATATAGTAAATTTGTTTGATGAAGTGTGTGTTGGCCGAGAGTTGCTCAAAACCTTCGGTTGCAACTGCTTGCTCTTTTCAACGTCTATAGAATAAAACACAAATGAGCCCCCAAATACAGATGACTATGCAGGAGGTGGAGACAGGAGAATTTACACTAATACCTGCAGCTTATTGATGGAAATAACACTTGTAGCTTCTTTGTGCCATTCACATTGCATTTTTAAGGCCCTGAAATCTCCATCCATCTTTTCTGGTAAGCAGCAAGCACTAAACACTGAGATAATTTTGTAGGCTTTGGGACAGTATCACACCACATTTGTCACAATATGCAAAGAAGACAGCACAAAACATGTTAGGAGAAACATGTTAATCATGTCAGCCACATAGGTACAGCTGCATGGCTAGTTAGCAGGTGTGAATGAACTCCTCTGCTGCTCACCATTCCTGGAGGTGTTCAAGAAACGTGTAGATGTGGTGCGCTTGGGGACATGGGTTAGTGGGTTGGGTGGTGCTGGGTTGACGGTTGGACTTGATGATCCTTGAGGTCTTTTCCAGCCTTAATGATTCTAGGATTCTATGATGGCTCCAGTCAATTCTGGACAGCAAACACAATCTATCTCCATGCAAAATAATGACAGTAGATGCAGTAAGAGTCTAAATGGCAAAATCAACATTCCTTAGAAACACAACAAAGCACGTGAAAGTGTAACTCGGTTACATAAGTAGGGATGGGTACAAAAGAATCTCATCAGCTTCTGAAAAGCTGGACATCTAGCATCAACTGGCTGAACGTTCCTGGAGGGCTTGACTCTAAAAGATGTCAAGTAGTCTAATAGCATTTTGATACAGACAATTTCCCCCCTGAAAAAAATGTTAAATTCATGTCAGCATGTAATTCGTGTATTCCGACCTGTTTACCATTCTTAAGAGATTTTCATGCACTGTCCTCTGTAGTGATTTGTGAGATGATCCCTTATTTTCTTGTCTCTAAGTACAATTATAAATTTGCAAGTAATTGTATAGCTAAATGTAATTGCATAGCTAAATATACCTTGAAACTGAATAAAAAGAAAGGATCCTAGATTCTATTTTCACAGTTAATATGGGAGACTATTATGCACCACCACCAATCCTCTAATAGGCAGGAAAACACACAATTTTTGTTGTGTAAATGTATTCATAAGAAAAAATAAATTATATCTCAGACACATGAGCTGGTTGATTATTCTTTAGTACTTCTTATCACAGCCTAAGGATTAAACTGTGACAGAGTAAAATTACCAGCAGGATTATTTTCTTTTACTCTTGAAAATGGAGACATAAGAGAAGTGAGAATGAACTTCAGAGAACTAAATTACAGAAAGCAAGGACAAGGCTGTAAATCTTTGTTTCGATCTAAGCCATATATAGATTTTTTCATGCAATTTTTTCTGCACGGGTTGCACTAAATATCACTGAAGGAAGAGGAATGCAAAACAAAATGAAAAATACAGTAAAGTAGGGTCTTTGCTGGACTTACATCAGAGACATGCTCATCTTTTAATCACTATTGTTCCCACAGACTGGAACACTTGTGGGTTAAACAAGATATTGAGCAGTGGAACTTGATTTTAAAAAAGGTAACAAGAGCCTTTTGCTTTGTAGATGGATTTTTTTTTTTTCCCCCAGTTAGGCCTATGCTGTCTATGACCAGAGTGGTCACCATCTGACAGCTTTATAGATGAACACCAGTGAACAGGCTGGTGATTTGACCATGCCACAAATTTGGTATGATGCAGCTGGCTTCCTATGTGTGGATTATAGCTAAGGCTCTGTACATAAATTGGGGTTGGAAATTAAATGTTTTCTCACATCAGTTGCAATTCTCCTTTAGATTGACAGAGAGAAATATGAGGAAATTTGGTCTTGATTTGACTGAATAAATCCAAGTTGATGGAAGGATGTTTTTTAATAGCTTTCCATGTTCTACAAAGGGAAGTGAATTGTTCTCTAGTAGCAGATGAAACAACTCCATGCAACAGTGGTCTGGTGCTAGTTTTTTTTTCTATTAAGGACATGACCGATGAGGAAGCAGTGCTCATCTCAGTGGAGGTGTACTGTACATTGGAACAAAATAATCCCATCTGTCTCCATTTTGCAAACCATTTCCTCCATCTATTCCAAAATAATTTTATATTTTTATTTTCTAAATGTCCAAATTATCATTGGACTCCTTATGGACTACCTGACAAATTGAAGGTTGCATGAAATCCATATGACAATAGTCAGGCAAAAACCTCATAATAAAATTAAAAAAAATATATTTTAAAAATAACTTTTTTGACTAGATTTGTCATTTGCTGAGGAACAAACTACTACCAAGTTACACTCTCCTTTTATTTAATCCTCTGATAAAATTAATTTGGGGCAAAAATACTGTTCACAGGCGAAGTTGCCACACTCTTGCAATATCTATGTCTTCCATTAGAACGCACATCTGCTGCCTGGAAAACAGAAGTGGGTGAGAAGACACAAATTACAGCAGAGATTAAAAACTATTTCCAATTTAGTCATGGAAGAAGTTCTCTGTTAAAGAGTTCACTTGAAGAGTGGAGGCAATGCACTGCCAGTCAAAATAAATAATATTACAAGTAAACATGCAAATTTCTTATCTAAAATAGAGAGGAACACAGAAGAACTGACCGGACAGTCAAGAATGTGATCCCATGTGTGTCTTTAGCCTAAAAGAAGGATCCAAGTGGTGGTTGTTTTCAAGTTTTGTATAAGCTGACTCAAAGCCTGGGGTGACGAAAAGCAAACCAAACCAGTTTAAACAAATCTTTTTGTATCAATAACTAATTACATCTTTGTTTAGCCTCAGTAACACAGATTGATAGTTCCATTATTGTGTTTAATTAGAATCATTTTTAATTTAGCCTTAAGAAAGGGTCTACTTGGTGAAGGAACAGATGTTCCAGGTCGTACAGCACCAAGATGACTGTGCTGGTTCAAAATGGCCAACTGGGCTGGGAATTCCTGGTGGGATCCCTTTCAAAGAGGTGGGGGGAGTCCGCAGTGTGCCTGGTTTCATCTGGGTTTCCAGCAATTTTGCAGATGATATCTGCCAGATCTGTGACATGCAGTCTCCTGCTTGGGGTGAACTCTACATGGCTCCTGGGCAGAAAAAGGCTCCAACAGCAGAGCTGAAGGCACCTCTTGCTATCGAGACCACGGTCTGTGTCTCAACTACAGTCTTGTGCTGCTGAAAAAAAGGTGAACATACTGACTGGGAGGAAGAGCCAAGAACTATATTTTTCATTAAAATTTCTTTGGTGGCTGGGACAACACAGACAAACAGTACTCTATTTACATCTCTCTTTATGCAGTGCTGCTCTCTGTCCTAGGCATGGGACAAACAGAGAACTATACCTGTTTGGTTTTGGGTTTTTTTTATGTCCTGCTCTATTAACACTGACTCATAAGGGAGACACAGCACTATGCATTTGACAGAACTCATGGTCTGTAAGTATGATTTTGGGAAAACGAAGTGACATTTCGGTTTGGAATAGCCTTTATACCAAAGCCCCAACCTTCTGAATGCCGAGGCTGAGTGCTGAATTGCTCAACAGAGCCTTGAACCTGTCTCTAAATTGAAGTAAACAGGAATGAAAGCTTTACATTTTTTAATTTCAAATCAGGAAGACGTAGAATTTCAATGCAACATAAAAATTCTCCAGATTGTGTTCCCACAGAGGAAACAACTACGGAGAGGTTTAGCACATACGAAAAACAGTCATTTGGCACTGATAATTTCTATATGTTTTTGAGTTATTTTTATTAAAAGCAAAATGTAATTAGAAAAGTATTAGTTGATAATGATAAGAGAAACAGCATAAAATGAAATGTTCAAAAGACAGAACTGTTCTGACTCAAAGATCCCAGTAGTGAAAGCTCAGATTTATATTGTCACTGTCATCTCAAAAGATACCAGCCACTCGCTATAAAGTAAATGATATATGTAGGGGTCTGAACTACCTACTGAACACACACTGTTGAAAAGCAGCTACTGCAGTGTGCAATGCAGTAGCTATTGAGCAGTGTCTGCCAATCAACTGTTCTGAAAAGGAAAAAAAACCAACAGAATTCTGAATGCAGCAAAAACATTGGGAGTTTACGTCAACCAGCGTAATTATTCTGGTGATTGAAGAAAACAGCATTACACTATGGTCTCAAAGGCAGAAAAGGTGCATCTCGTTCAGAAGGATGCCAGGCTGCTGTCAGTCAGAATGGTTGTTTGATTGGTTTAGGCTTCTTCACTGAAAGAGTGATGAGGCATTGGAACAGACTGCCCAGGGCAGTGATGTAGTCACCATCCCTGGAGGGGTTCGAGAAACATGTAGATGTGGTGCTTCGGGACATGGGTTAGTGGTGTTGGGTTGATGGTTGGACTTGACGATCCTTGAGGTCTTTTCCAACCTTAATGATTCTATGATTCTATAATTCTATAATTCTATGAACTGTTTCATACATTAATAGTATTTGCCTATTTAACTGAAGCATGACATTCAACAGCAAGAAATGAAGCGGAAATCAAACACGTAGGCTGATATCTCTGGCACCTATCTTACAAATACTTATGAGACTATCTATTTGCTGTATACATGCAATTAGATGATATCTTCAGAACTGAGGCTTTAAACTGAACTCGATGAAAGCTTAGCCTAATTAAGACCCAAATAATATCTGAAGTAGTACTTCAGTATTTTGTCCAATTATCTGCATGAAACAGAAAAGCATGGTAATTTGTTTCTCCTTCTAAGTGTTCTAATGAAGTTGGAGTTAAAATTGTCACTTTCAAGTAGGAAATGCAAAGTTTACCCATAAGGACAATTATTTTTTAGAAGTATTTTAGTATATTTTGAGATTACCGAAAGCAAATGTATTTGACATCTATTAAGCAGTATATGCCCTCTCAGAGAGACTTCATAAGGTAAAGTTTTCTGGAGAGGAAAGAACAATGGACATCCTTGCCTTAATGCACATAAACTTTCCACCCCACTACCTCACTAATGATATGTATGCTTCCTCATTAAAAAGTGATACATTTCCTTTTTTTAAGACGTTTAATTCTATCTCTGTTTAGCATGACCATAATAACACAATCTTCTACTAGCAGGGGATGTGTAACTGTCTTTTCATAACTCCAGATTTACAGAAGCTGCCCACGGTACAAGAGGTAGAAACAGCAGATAATTGCTTTTTTTTTCCAGGAAAGAAAGAAGACTAGGTGAGTGGATCATGGGGTCCACCACAGCAGCTACACAATAACCAGGGAATGTTTATTGGTGAACAAAAAGAGCACTGCTAGAATTTCATGCATTTTTTCCCAGCTGGTGTGAGCCAATTGTACCAGAGAACCAGGGAAGATGTGAGTGTTGACCAGTTTGATAGATTTAACAAGTGCAGGAAACGACACAAGATGGTAGCTACTCAGTCTGAAAAAAATCTATTTCTTGACATCTTTCACTCAGAAAAATATATATCATCTCAGTACGGTGTAGTACCAATAATGCCAAAGAGACTCACGGAAGTGCAGAGAGGTCTGTGTACTACCTGTTGTAGTATCTGTCCATGAACAACTGAGTGCCCTTGTTGAAGAAATACGTCTCTGGCTGGCACTCTGATGATCAGAGAAACGTGAAATTAAAATGCCCTTTTGCCACACAAAGAATTGTCGCAGTTAACTAGCAAATAATTTGCTGAAGTACTGTGCTCTCGGTTTTGGTCTCAAATGCTCATACATTACTTTCATTGACTTAGCAACTGGAAGTAGTCCTGACAGCTGATGATGCTCTTTGTCTGGATTATTTACATCAAATATCTAATGCTAGATGTAGCATAACATGCACAGAAGTCATTCCTGTCAAAGTTTGTATATAATCAGTATAGGGGGTGTCCTGACTGCTTACAAGTTTGTCTCTTTTGTCTCTGAATTCTACAGTAAAGCTCATACATCCTATCCTTTTTCTGCCGTTGACTTAATTGCAGAGTAGATTATTTCAAACATTTATACCTCCACATTACAAAAATAAGATGATAACAAATATTCCAGTCATTTTAACTGTCACTTAGAAAGCATCATGTAGTTATTTCTAGATAATTAATGTAGTGGCAAGCTGCTTTGGAACTTGTGGTCTTGTACAACACTGAGACCTAATAGGAGCCTGTAGGTAGCATGAAGCTTTTTGTAAAATATCCTTATTTGTATAATATTTCATTCTTACAGCTTTTATCACTCAGTTTTACAGGCCCATGAAGGAGTAGGAGCTAAGAAAAACTCAAGATAGGGGCAAAATATTCCAATAGTTCTCTTCCTTCCCAGCCTTCTCCCTCTGCTGTGCTCACCCATCCAAATACAAAATGAATTGGCCTTTTTGGCATAGACTTAAATTCTGGAGAAATGTTTCATTTCAGTTCTGTTATAAACGTAATTAATAAAACTGGCTTCATTTTATTGTCTGCCAGATAAGACACCCTTCATTTCAGAGATGACAAAATTAGATTATAAAATTTCAGGAAGGATTTCCTACGTGATTTATGACGCACCTATCACAGCAAAGCCCTTCTATGATATATTCTTTAGACTCTGGATTAACAGCAGACCTGTGTTTTAGACAGGACTAAGAATAAACAGTAATTATACTTCTTTCATTAATATAAGACCAGGCGCACAAAAATCTCTTTTTATAGAACACAGAGTTAGAATTGGCTGCTAGTCTTGTTATCACCATTAAAATATTTCCTTCTAGGGGGTTTCAGTCACCTCTCAAATAGCTCCTACACTACCCCTGGTAACTGTCTATTTTGCTGTAGCAACAGGCTGTATCTCTAGTTCTTTCTCTGATCGTTAAACAATGTTTTTTTTCCCCCTTCTCATATACATTTGCATGTAACAGGAGCAACACATTTCTCTTGATGGCTGTGCTAAGGAAGACTGTAATGATGCAATGAAAAAAAAAAAAAAGTCTTTTGAGCTGTTTTGCACTTGGATGACTACCCTATTCCAGCTGTCTAGCTTCAACAGCAGCTTGAGATGTACAGAATATTGTTTGCATGCGTGTTTGGGGGTGGGGAAGTGTATATCTTAACAGTAATTAGTTTCCCAGAAACGATGCTTCCTGCTTCATCTGCAGAGCACCAGGCAGGTAGATTATGGTTTAGTGAATTACACCCAAGGGCTGTCTCTAACCTTCAAATGTGCTGCCACATTATTTCATTTTCAGACAGTTTAATACAGTTTCTGATTGTTAATATGAGTTTGATACCTGACAGTGCAAAAGGGTAATAATGTTGTGAGGCTAAGAAAGTAGAAACGAATAAAATAGCCATCACCATTGGTGATTCACTGCTGGCATGTCATCCCCAGAAAATATTTCATTGTCCTGGTATGTCTGAACAGCTCAGGGAAAGAATCACTCACTCAGCTCCCAGACCTGTTAAAATTATTTTAATTCAATTTCTATTTGTTCCCCCTCTTACCTCTTCCCTGAGCACTGTGCCAGATACTGTCTGTGACCAGGAGGTCCCACCCAGCCTCACATTTGCAGACATCTCTCACCAGCTGCAAGCGTTCCCCAGGAGGGTGGCCAACGACTACTGCATGTGCCTGGGGTGACAGGGACCGAGGGGCAGTGACTGACAACAAACCAACTCCATGCTTTGCTCGGGAGGCTCAAAAGCATGGCCAAAACCATCCTGCTGGGGATATTTCTTGGTCTCTCTGTAATTCTCTTCCTAATTTGCTCTGTGCTTCCTTCTTCATTCTAGATTTTTACTGAGATTCAAATACATAGTTGCAGATCTTAAGAGGTCGCACTGGTTTCCAGAGATGGGGATCTCTGCCTTCTGTTCTCCCAAGCCTGGTCTGATTTACATGTAGTGGAAATTGGCACAGGGGTCCCTTGGCCAGCACAAACTACTGTCTATAATGCTATATAATCACATCACCGTGGCACTGCACCTTCGCAAATAAAATTCAGATGATAAGCAGAACTGGTTGACCTACATGCAATAACACATTAATGCAGCCAAACTGCTTTCAGGATTGGTGATAACATCGGCATGGGACTGTCATAATCTCCATGTACACTATAGTTCACTTACGAGCTAGCTCGGGAAACTCTGTCTTGCGCAATATAGGCTCAACATCAGACTTGCAAGCTCTCTGAGGGAAAACCTTGTCTTCCTCCCTGTGTTGTGATTTTCAAAGAGGACAAGGCATGGCAAAGACTCCATCGGGTGACCTCCTTCCACTACCAACACTGACCATTCCTTCCCATCATTTTCTTTCTTTGAACCAATTAATGAACTGTGTGATTACCTCTGCTTTTACTTACGGCCAGTTAATTTAAGAAGCCATGACAAAGGAACTTGTTAAATTACTTTTGAGAAACCAGTATACCAGAGAAAACCAGTATACCAAATGATTTTCTTGGTAGAATCATCTGCCTTACTGGTCTCCCTCAAAAGCCTTTAAATTCAGTGTAGCTAAGAAATCCATGATTTTAATTGTGCCAGGAAAGCTTTCTAAGAAGAGGACCTCCATGGATGTCTGCTGTGCACCAGCAACTTACAGACCTGTCCAACCTGCAGCCTTATAAGAAGCAGCCTCTGCTCTCTGACATATTCTGCCCCAATCCCAAGGGCCATGGCATTAGTCAATATTCAAAGCCACTTTCCTACAGACCTGGATCCCGCATGCGGCTTGCAGGGTTAGTCCTACAAGCTATGGCTCCCTTGATTGCCTCAGTCATTTCACCTCACTCTGCTTTCCTGTTTGGTGGTAATAAATTAGATAAGCATTATAAGCAAGAGGATTATGCAGATAATTAACAAACGAGATTGTTGAAGGATTTATTGCTCTGGCCTTATCCTTCACTGGTTTCCCTGAGAACAGACATTATATAGCTCACATTTGCCAGTAATTAGCTTTGTCTTTATTGAATTGTAAATACTGCTTTAATTACTGCACTATTTAGCTCAGGAGATGAGATTCAATTGCAGTAACTTAAATAGGATTCTTGTGCTACCAATTTTTTTTCTTCCCTTCATTCATTGTATTCTTAACTCCTTTTAAGATAAACACACCACAAAGATCGCCAAAGACATCTGGATGTGTTTTCATGATTAAAACCTTAAATAGGCCTTCTCTGAAGGGAGACAAACTCAGTTGTTAGACAAAAAATGCACTCCTTCAGAGGACTGTGCTGGGACACAGACATTTTCTGTGTCTGTATATGCTTTGTACCACCCTGTGCGTCTCTATCCATCCAAACTCAATGACAAGGTGTAATTTCAGTCTAGATGTCACCAACATGAAATTCAGATGAGTTTTTGCTGTGTTTCATCCATAGACAAGGTTAAGCAACTGCAAGGTTAAGCAAAGGAGAGAAGTGCTGATGTTCCTCACTCCAGACTCAGTCGTTTGTCGATGCAGAATTCACATAGGAACCCAATTTAGTGCAACAATACAAAGTGCCAGGGTATGTGCTCTCCTGACACTGAGGAATACAAGCTCCCCAACAGTTCTAACTCCCTGTGTCATACAGGATCTAGTGACAGACAGGTTTGCCCCTGCATCTGATTAAGCTTACCAAAAGCTGTCCGTTTGACTAAAAGACAATGGTTGTGTGCCCACCATAAGAACTGTTAGGGGTTGAGCCTATTCTGTTGGTAGAGTAAATGCTGCTTTCTCCTGCCTCTCTGTGCAGGGATTAAAATAATTTTAAGGCTGCAACAAAGCATGTTGACTTACCTGATGCTCAAAGACAGGCAGATAAAAACACTCCATTTCTCTTTTTCTGGCTTTGTCAACAGATGGGAGCTATACAGTTTGGGCTGGACTAGGAGATACTTCCTATCGGAAATACCTATTAAGTTCTGATTATCTTCAAGAAGAAATGTGCAGAAACTCATTACTTCAGTTGTTTAAAACTAGACTAGACAAACTCCTGAATTTGCCATCACAGAGGACACGAGCAGGAAAAGTCCTTCAGCCCCTACTTGAGTTCGTATTGTACAGTCATGAGGGGCCAGTGGTGCTTAGTGTTTATAGTGGTCCAGAAGTATTAATCAGTAAATTTTCCCTAGAGCCTAGAAATGACAGTGATTTGGAAACATGTGAAAAAGTCATTGAAATTGGACTGGAATTGTAGCCAGTTTTTGTATAACACATTAAATACTTACTTTGACTGTTTCCCTAAATGAAGGTGTCCTTTTTTTTTTTTTCAGATTTTTTTTTAGACATGGCATGGCATGCTAACTCTGTTCTCTTAAAAGATGCAAGTTTACAAATTAAGTAGGATTAGTTAATAGGAAACTTGAAAACATTTGGAAGATTGAGACAGAATAATGTATAGTTGCATTTTTGTATTATGTCAACCCTGCCTATGAAACTACACAGGCTACTTGATACTTTTCCTTAAAGAGGAAAAAGAAGGATGTTACCAAACTCCAACAACTATTTGCTTTCTGCCCATTCCTTTCTCCTGCACATCACAATATGCCTTCACTTCTGATCCTAAACTGCTGCTACTTTTTTTCTTTACACAACAACCTGGAGGAACCACCCTAGTCAGTACCAAGTCCATTTACCAAAAACATATGTGAATGAGACCTGAAAAATATTGTTCTCACTCTAACTGGCTCCATTGCCTCTTAGAGTAAGGAGAACACTAAACACCTCTAAGGGGTCCCCAAATTCCTCACTGCTGAAAGATCTCCTGTATCCCCACGTACTCCACTACAAAGCCTCTGTGGAGTCTTTTCCTGGGGGTGTCTATGCTTCAGCTATGACACAAGTGGTCCTCATTTGTAGCAAATCCATTTGATTATTTTGAGAACTTCAGATCAAAGCCACTATATAAAATTGTGCCCCTCTCATGAAAGATAAAAGAGCCTTCTTATAAAACAGGCCTGCTGGATTGAATATATTTGACTGAACGTTTCATACAGGACACTGTGCCATAGTTTGGGTAGGAGATATCTATGATTTAATCCTCCCAATCTCCGTGAGAAGCTTTGTGCCACATACTCTATGTTACCCCCATGCCCCCATTCCTCTTCCATCAAATGGATTTACCGTCCCAGCAACAGAAGGCTGGAGGTGGATAAAAAATGTGCCTGCACAGCCAGGAGTGTTCTGATACCATTGTAATGTGGGCATAAAATCAAGGAACATATGTAGAGGCAGCTGCTCGCACTTGCGAAGGCATGTAAAAAATATGGGACTGCTGAAAAACTTTGATAGATTTTATAACTGGGGAACTATATATTTTTACTGTGTACTATACTAACCCACAAAAAGTGATGCTTCCCTTTAATACATTTATTCATTGCTCGTTTACAGCAGAGTAATTCCATTGTGCAACAAACTGCAAGGTTTATGCCTAGTCTCTTCACTGAGAGTTACGAGTTCGTTGCACTAAATCTGTCTGACAGAGAAACCAGACAGTGACAAGGACTGGGGGCATCACAGCAAAGGCAGAAAGGAGCTCTTTCCTAGGGTGAATCACTGGCTGTATTTCAGTTCTGTGTACAGAGCTTCTTAAAGGAACTAGGGATTTTTTTGTTTTTCTGGCATTGGGATCCTAGAGTGGCTCGTTTAAGGTAAGACTAGAAATGAAGTTTGAAGCTCTTCTTTGAAACAGTGAGTTTCAGGGAGTACACATCTAGTTCTCCTGGATTTTCTTCCCAATACCATCCTGACCTTTACCTTCATTCAGAGACGATGCATATACCCTGCGGATCTCTGTATGAGTGTCCTCCTCACTTACTAGGTCAGATTGCTGCCTTTGAATGGGAACTGGGTTGGACAAAGTGACTGATACAGCAGAGAAGACACGATATAGAATATTGCTGAATTTACCATCCTTTGGACCTTTCCCTTTGAAAGCAATCCGGGAGCGTAACTGAATAAAGGCAGAGGCAACCAAAGTAGAGGACTATCAGAAAACTACACACAAGAGTGAACAACTGTATACAGAAACACTGCAAAACTTTCTTGAAAGGGCAAGAATTACATACCTCTGAGTCAACCTTACATTGTAATTCCAGGGGCCCTAGCCTGGAAATTTGACTGTTAAATTTGTCATGGGTAGCTAAAGCCCCCAATGCACAACCATGCCACTACAGCCCAGGTATCACTTACCTCACCTTGTGTGAGGCCGTGAGAAAGACACGCAATTTGGGCAGTCTCTTGATGTGCAAAATGATTACACAAAGTGAAGTGTCTACCTTGTAGAGATATCAGAAGGATCATCTAGCTAACAAGATCAAAGCGCTTTTAAAGAGTATGCACTTTTGTTACAAACTAACTGAGCCCTTCCAGACAGAGGGAAAATAGCACATAATTGTTATTTCTATGTCAGTCACTCATTTTCTAATTTGCTCAAATGGCAGATGAGAGCCCAGGCAGAGAAAGATAAGAGAGTAGGAACCCCAGGAGTTTATGGCAATTGGTGTCCATCTCCATCAGATTGTTACAGGAGTAGCACCATCAGGGTGTTCCACTTAAAATCACTCTGCAACTTGTATGGATTAACTTGACTCTTAAGACTGATAGTTTGTAGAGTCTGCCAAGGAAGAGTCCTTTGTACAGAAGTGGACAGGTGCAAATCTCTGCTTTTGACATAAAATTTAACTTATTGCAAAGTTTATGTGTGCGTGCAAACATAGGTAATAGTCTTAAAACAGAAGGAACAGTCACTAAGAGAAGTCATATCCATGGTGTGGGTAAACAGCTATGAAGCAAACCTTTCCTACTAGCACTGTTATCATCTTCCATCTGTAACAATCCAAAATAACAAGAATAGACAGACACAAAATTTTACCACCTGATTATTAAGAATAATGGGATTCAGACCAGGTTAAGTCAAAAGGAAAGCAGACACCATCTACAATATTTCTGGTGAACTATCCAAAGTGTTTAGAAGTCCACAGTCTAATCTCAGGCCACTGTTCTTGGTAGTTTCATAAGAAACCGAAAATGAATAAGCAATATATATCACTTTTAAGTGTTGTGGTTTTGACCCTGGCTAGCAGCAAAATACTACAACTGTTCATTCGCCCTCCCTCCTCCCAGGGATGGGGCAGAGAATTAATGGGGTAAAGGGAAAAAAGACTTTTTGTGTTGAGATAAGAACAATTTAATAACTGAAATATAAGAAAATTGAAAGTAATAATGATAATAATTATAATAATGACAGCAAACATACAAATGAGTGATTCACAAGGCAGCTGCTCAATGCCCAACAACCAAGTCTCAGCCCATTCCTGGTTAACAATCTCAGAGCAGAGAGAGTCCAAAACCAGCAATCCAAGAATGGAAGTAAGAGCCCAAGCATCCAAGACCAAGAGCTGAGTGAGAGAGGGAGACAACCCTGAGAGAGGGGCAACCCAGAAAGAGAGACAACCAGGAGGCAGAGATGACCTGGAGAGAGAGAGAATTTCCAGACCAATCCTCATCTATATACTGGGTATTCCATGCATGTTATGGAATAGACCATTGGTCAATTTGGGTCTCAATCCTAAACCTAAGGTGAAATCCTAGGCTGGTAACTGCAGCTGTGCTCTCTCCCAGCTTCTCCTGGCCCTGCAGACACGGGCACAGCAGAGAAGCTGGAAAGTCCTTGACTGTCCTGGCAGCAGCTCTGCCCATCAGTGTGTGATCAGCTTCTCCTCAGCACAAACCCAAACACAGCCTCTCACTGGCTACTATGAAGACAGTTAACCCTGTCCCAGCTGAAACCATGATACTAAGAAAACCACACAAGGGAAAATTGTTAGTAATGTACAGTGCGATTCTATGCCATATTCTCCTGTTCAGTCACCAAGAATAGAATTTCCAGCACTTTTATCAATGTTAAAAGTCCTTTGGCTTCTTTTTCAAAAAGTACTCCGTGGGAGTATGGTAGAAATTATTTTAGATTTCCTCCTCGCTCTTCTTCCTCCAGATCCTATCACCCAGAACTCACCTGAAAAAATGACAGACTCTTCTTATCAGTGTTATGTTTTTCCTGGTCCTTTGCTGTCTTGAGACTAAATCAGAAAAACATGGCACATTTATCCAGTGCTGCTGATATAATTCTGATCTTTCTAATCTTTGGCTCTTCCTCTTTCTTGCTATCAAAATGCTATGGATTAACTTATGTCCCAAAAGCACCTTGAAGATGGAAAAACCAATCTAAGCGCTAAGTATCTGGAGGACAGCAGAGTCAGGCCAGTTAAGCATTCAACAGTATCATTGCAAGGATGCTGCTGACATGGAGGTCACAGGTGCCTTATCTTCATACTTTCCAAGCAGACAAATGCCAAGTTTCTGTCCTCTAGAATCCTCATAATTCAACACCTGCTACTTTTGGTGAAATTTTTACTTGTCTCCAAAGACAGGAGGCTGTTGTCTTCCTCACCATGTACTCAGTCTCTCAAATTTCCCACATTTCTAACTACACAATGGAAAAATCCTGGCTTTTCATAAAATTGACAATATAGGTGCATTAACCTCTAATTCAGGGGTGGATAGAAGTCCCAGGGGAGGCTGTTCAGGGATCTTGGGGCCTGTGAGTGCCCTCAGGGACCCCACACCAGTGCTGCCCTTACCTCACCTTAGAACTTGGAAAAATCAGTGATGCTTTCAGAAGTATCTGCTGACCCTGAGGAAACAAATTGAAGGATTGTGCAGTTTTGCATGAGTGCTCGAACATCTGCATTATTCATCCAGCCCTCGTCACTCTACTGAGCTCTAGGGAATCTTTACAATACTGTCAAAATGTATTACTGACTGTATCTGTGTGTTTTATAGGTCAAACCATTGTCCCTGTTTTACAGGTAGGATTTCAAGGTCCGGGCAGATTGCTGGCATGTCTGCATGGTGCGATGGAGTGTGAAACGTACCTCCTTGAGATAGCAACATTCACGCCTGCTTCTGAACCAGAAGCAGTAGAGTTTCAGCACAGCCTCTGAACAAATAAGCTGTAATGATGAAAGACTGAACGTACAAGAATGGCAAATGTGGCCAGACTGCTTTCAGATCTCATGATTTTCTCTGCTCCTGACTAAGCAATGCCATGTGAACACATCCGCTTGGAATCTCCATGCTATACTCGACTGGACGTTGCAGGCACGCCCCAAGGGATTCATCCACAAGCATGAAGGGACTTGACTACAGAACAGGAGATGTTTTTTGGAAGTTTCCTCCTACAGCCCTGGGTAATACGAAATAGAAGACCACTTGCTGGAGTCACTGAAAGACCAAGGGATGTGTTTTAGTGGTGGGCAAGAGCTGGAGCATTTTTTATGAACAATAGTATAGAGCCTTCTGTTTGGTTTGAAACATGGAAACATCTCATAACTCCCATTCAGATAAAAAAAAAAAAAGAATCTATGTCCTTCACAGAGTTTACCAACAGCATTACCGCCTGTGCTGCAGTCTCAGCATTATCTCTCAGTTTATGTCATTAACTGAAATAAATTATAAGAATAGTCTGCATAGAGTAAAAAGCAGTTGAGTGCATTCTGCTCGGTACAGTGTGGTAGATAAATTCCAGAAGGCTCTGTTCTGCTCTTTTGCAGACTTTCCCCTTTCCCTTCCCTTTACCCTTTGCTTTTCCCTTTCTAGGTCACATAAAGCAGTTCTTAAAACTCTTTCCATGATCACATTATAGCAATCAAAAGGGCTGAGGGATATACAATGACAAACAATGCGCCATTATCAACAGTCACTATGCAAAACAACCCATTTGCTCTCAAATTGGTTGGCTATTAGAGCTTCGCTTAAATTCAGTTCTATGTGAGACTTAGAAAATATTACTCCTGCTTTTTAATTCAACATCCAGCAACACACAAAGCCTGCCCTCTGTCCTCCATCAAATGCTTGGGCACCACGTTCTCCTTTACATCAAAACTCTTCTAAATAGATGAAATTAGTGAAAGTAAAATCTAAAAATAAGCAATATTTACTCTAAGACAGGTGGCAAGAGGAAAGGCATGCAGCCATATGGTTTTCATCTTTTAGTATCTCTATTTTTATTCTAATAATAAGTGAAAAGACACTGGAGGAAATTATATCACGAGGCATTCAAAATATAAATTGGTAGATGATGATGTATACAGGTAGTGCATAACTTCCCACAGCATTTAACTGTTCTCCCCAAGTATCATATTTTGGAGTTAGGTTTTTCTTAACAAAAGGTAGCAAAAATAATTAGATATGGAGTTTTAACAAATCTTCCACTAGAATTCGACTCATGGATTCTTCTGAGGAATGGCTACTAGGAAGCCTCTCCTCAAGAGAGTTTACACCCGCATGCAGTAGCAGAAGAGTCTGTTTCATATGAAATACAGACATTCAGAAATCAGAAATAATGTTTTTACTGGAGAGTACAAAATAGAAAATGGGCCTAGTTACTCAGACTGCTTTTAACTTTGGGTGCAGAATTTGAGACACAAATCACTGGTTTCCCGAGTACATCCACCTCTGATTGACCCCGGCGGGAGCTCTGAGTGCTCAGCAGCTTTGTGCACCTCAGTGATCCGAGTGCCTTGAAGCGATTTGTGAAACCAAGAAATCAAAAAGTAGGAGTAATTTCTGAAATGATGAATCCTGAGTTCTTGGCAGTAGTTTCCTCAGCTGAGAAGCAGAGATGTCTTTACTTGGCTATCCCTTAGGACCAGGTGAAAAATCTATCTATAATATTTGTAACTACATGAAGTTATAAGGAGAACTGGCGACGCACAAGTTTTACTTGTGCTGGCTTTACAGTACTGTGTTTGAGACTCACGGAGTTCATTCCTTTACTTTGCATAAAGTACTTTGTATCCAGCACCGGATCATCTTGGAAAGGAATAAAATGAGCTAATGATTTGATTTTTTCCTGTTATTTTGCAGGCTGTAGGGCAGTGACACTGAGCAGCATTCGTAATATAGCATTTCAGAAGAGTTGTTTTGTCCTGAAGGACATAAACAAAGAAAAAGCCCCTGAGTAAGGTTTAGCCTTTGGTACGAGGACTCTGTTCTTGTTGGGTAAATTACAAACATAAAAACCCTAAGGCCACGAGCATAAAACAGCAGTTTTTGATTTCCAGAAGAATTTTTCATTAGCATCTTTTCCCAATATTTTAATCTATTACTAGACTTCAGAGTGGTGTGAAGGGATGAAGGACTTTGCCATGAAATGCATGGCACCTGGCTGTTCTTGGGTTTCTCTTGGACTTATGCCATAAATCAGTGTTAAATCTGACAGTCGATGCATTTACACCAGTAGGAACAAAATCAGTAGCTAACCCCATATTCAAAAAGGCTTAACTTTCCTAAGATTATTAGCAAATCAAATGCTGCTCATGATATATATTATCTATATAGTACATACCTATGCAAGGTGGAAATCTCAGTTTTCACTTATCTTGCATGTTTTAGTGCCCGAATTGGGTTCACTTTGAGGAATAAAATGAACATAATAGAATGGCAAAAAAATTCCCAAGCGTTCATTGCTGAGATTTTGGTTTTGAACACACTTTACAAACATGTGAATTTGGAGCCAAAGCCCCTTGCAAGTTCCAGATGGTGTGACATTTAGCCTCGCTGTGTGCCCCAACTGTGCTCACTGATACTGAAGGCACGGATCTAGAAACAACCCTGCTTATTGTCCAGTACAACAGCAAAAACATAAAGAAATGTCATTTAGTTTTAAATGGTGTTGTAATTTTTAAACAAAATTTTACTTGGTTCATGGTACATTTTTTTTCGTGCTTTTTCTGAAAAGTGGTCTGGGATTGTATTAAACTGCTGCAGTGCAAGATGTGTCACTTTCAATTCCACTAGAGGCTTGTTTTTACCATAAGAATCCCTAGAGCTCATCTTCTGAGCTTTGTTTGAATGTAGTTTTATATGTCCTCAGAGCAAAACATTGCAAATGGAATAACATAGTTGTGATGAATACACTGCATATGGAGGTGTATGAAATAAATGTTGAGTTTTGTCTCTGCAAAATAATCCAAAATCCACTGGTTAGTCACTGCAGAGGTATTTTGAGATCAGACGGGGTTTGTTTTCAGGGTTTATTTATTTTTTAGGAAAGACAGAGAAAAAATATCCTGGGTACTAAAAAAATAGTTACAGAAGCTTGGATAATACAAATTAATCTGATAGAACACATAACGGTACAAGCTGTTCATTGTAGGACACGAGTCCTTCCCCTACCAATA
The DNA here is from genome assembly GCA_013400615.1 of Syrrhaptes paradoxus. Lineage (NCBI taxonomy): Eukaryota > Metazoa > Chordata > Aves > Pterocliformes > Pteroclidae > Syrrhaptes > Syrrhaptes paradoxus. The sequence goes on from VZTO01010894.1 coordinate 210,227, forward strand.
GCTTTTCAAAGCTAGTTCTTATATCATCATGTCTTGGCATCTTCTAAAAACAGGAGCAGTGTCAAAAATTAAAATGTACGTTTTCCATGTCCTTAACTTTAGCAATTTATGCCTATAGCTGCTAGTATTCTGCACGCAATTAATGCAAGGCTGTCCCATGGATAAAGAATGCCTACTCCAGACTCCTGCTGTTGTACACAGCCAGAATATTGGCATAGAAAAATGCTACCTATATATATCTGTGCCTGGGATGTGCCAGCATTATGGAAAATTATAGCACTATCAAAAATATAAAACAGTGGCAGGTAACAGACCAATGAACTGGAATTTAAATATTTGCACTCCTTTTAAGTAGAGTACTGATGGGGAGGTGGAGGGAAGGAGGGAGTAGTGTTGGCCTCAGTGGTTTTGTTCAGAATATTTCAGCAATATTTCAGCCAACAGAAAAGAAGGTGAAATTATGGCAGGCTAGAATTAAGCACTTTGTATATTTCTGTTAGTTGCAAGTCACCAGCCATTGGACTTCAAATTCAGAATTTTCTGTTTACTATCTGATTGCAAATTATCCTATTTATTTTTAAGACATTTCTCTCAAGAGGTATCTGAGGTTAGGGCTTTTGTGGACACCTAGCTGTCATAAATAGCCATTACATTAACTAATTCCAAGGAGTGAGCATGTCTAAAAGCAGGACCTCAGGGGATACCCCTTCACTCCACTGAGTGGCCACATGCTCTGTCATGCTATGAGATGTGCTATAGTGACGACTCCTCTGTTGACTTTAGCAAGAGCCTAGGGTTACTGGTCTAGATTAGATACTGAAATGTAGAAACTTGCACTTGCCTTTGTTAAATTTCATTCTGTTATTTCAAACCGTTCCCCCAGTATGCCAGGAAAGTTCTGAATTCTCATCCTACCATCATCACGCAGCATTATGGACAAATTTAAATAAGGATCTTCTCTGGCCAGTCGTTCAGGTGTAACATACTGGACAAGGCAGACTACATTCATTCACTACGCCCCAGCGTTTTGACAGAAAACATTGATAACAACCGTGAGGGCCTGAGGGTACTAATCAGGGAGACCAGCCTCACCTGAGCCCTTCCCACACCCCTCGTGATCTATTTAAGCTCAGCCTGGAGAGTTCAGGCCTTGCCTGGGCTGTGGTGGAGTGTTGTTGTTCTCTAGTTAAGGTCTAGCTGTGCCTAGCAAAGCATCCTGCTGTTCCTGACCTGCGCCTTGACTTTTTGGCCCTACATGGTGAGTAGGACTGAGTCAGATGCTGGTCACCTTCATTGGACCTGACTTGTTGGTTGGCCTCCTTGGACCTGTCCCCACACTAGGGATGTCCCTGCTGGTCTGGGCTCTGGGCTGAACCTGGCTGCTCTCCCTAGCTCTCTCCTGCTTGGGTGCTGTGGGGCTGGGTCCTGGCTGTGCGGTTGTGCTTGGCTCCCGTTCTTCTGGGGAGCAGTTGATCCTAGTGATGAATCTCTAGCTGTGTTTTTCTGATCAGGTATATGTTTATACAACGGTTCACTATGGAATGTGTTTTTGTAGATTATCTAGGAGCCATTTAGGATGGTCAGAGCTACCACTGAAGTCTAGCAATGTACAGTCTGGTACTTTTGTTCTTAAAGCTTGCAATCTTGTTAGAGAATGTGGGCAAGTAGATGTGATTGAATGTATTCATGAGAAGCTTACTAGCTGTCATTCATTTCCTGACTAAAACTCTGCTGTTGGTAAATACTATTTTTCAATTTATTCATTCAAATACTTTAGGAACTTGAGAGTAAGCTGCTGACTGTACCCCAAGGCTTTCCTTTTTCTTGTGCAGAGATGTGTCCTTTCTAGGCTTCTGATGCTTTGTCTGTCTTGCATGAGTTCTCAAATATAATGGTTAAAAATTTGAGGTTGTTTCAGCCCACTCCAAGTGTTTGCTGTAAAAATCATCAGGATGAGCCAACTTAAATTTCTGAAGAGACAATAGAAAAATACCAAACATAAAATTCAACATAAAATTCTATTGCTTTTATGTTACCTTTCATTTAGCTTTTGCTGAGGTGGTACTGAGTTCTTGAAGTTCACTCTTGTTTTCTGGTCTTCCCTCATGACTGGCAAATGCTATCACTTTCTTTTTCACTCAGGTTTATTCCTACCTTCACATATCCCTTTTTTTTATCAACAGTGATTAGAACAGTTTAAGAATTTGTTGAATCACTTGTAGAGGAGAAAGTTGGACAAAGCAATAAGAATATCCCTAACTGAGGTGTTTTGACTAGCCCTCAAGAGAAATGTGTTATTAACTTGGGGTAAATAGCCTACCTACATCCTCTGTCCTGTCATATTTCTTTCCCAGAACTTACTTGTGTATTTGCATTTCCTTGTTATCACATAGTTTTGTTCTATAGATTACCTGTTGGGTATTCACAAAAGGCTTCATCTAGAGTACTGTCTTGGTTTATTGATCTATAGGATCCCACTGTGCAAGGCCCTTTTGTTTTCATCTCCTAATGACATTTATTAAGTAAGCACCCTTAATGTACAAGGCAAAATCCCTTCCTTGTCTGTATCTTCCCCTTACTAATCAGTCATTGTATTAATATTGCAGCTTGCCAATTAGTCTGTCAAATATCTTTCTAAAGGAAGTGGTAGCACTGATCATATCTTAAGAATAAAGTTCTTCTTTGTCCCTCATATCTTCTGAGGACATCTTTGACGGAGTCGCAATTTCTCCTGCTGTTTTATGAGGTGTTATCAGCAATCGCACTCTTCTTTCTCAGTCTCCTCCAAACATATTTTAAACTTATGTCAAGGTTGGTTTTGGACATGTGTCACGAAACTTTTCCCATATTACTTCAGAGTCCTTTTTAGTTGATCAACAATTATTTTTAATCCAGATTTCAGTATACATATTTCCAATTTTTCTCTATATGTAATGGAATTTAGATTTAAAATACACCTATGGGGAAGTTACCTATTTAACACCATTTACATTCTGAGGATCAAAGGATGATTTACTCCAGGTTCTGCTGGGATCTGGCTTTACTCTTGGTTACAGCAGTTGAGTACCAATAGGGGCATATTTTGATTGTAAATTGTGAATGAGTGTTGAAATAAATAGATTTGTCTTGCACCTGCAGACTGAAATGCACAAAATACTACATTGATTTCAACATGCTAGCTTGATAATTACACCAGGAGATCAAATACAGAAGGGAAAGCTGGTGGTGCTGACAATATAGCCTAAATCTCTTGAACCATGACCTCTTTCTAAATGCAGCTCTTCTCTCACAGAAAAGAGGTAAGGTGAGGCAATTCTTTTTATTCAAATAGAAATAAAGACATTTTATTTTTTTAAATATGTATACATATAGGTACACCTTATGGAAAGAATTTGGCCCCTTACTGTTTTCAACTTAGCTACCTTTTCTTTATCTGAATGCATACTCCTTTATCTCTCAAAGGGTCGCAGCCTAATAGGTCTGACTTACTGTCCTTCTGGAGAAGAGTAGGATAATGGTATCCCAAAGGTGTTATGTAAGGAAATTGGGAAGCAGCCCTCGTACTAGATAAAGCCATCGAGACAATTACTCACATTTGTCAAAATTGTCATGAACCCCACTGAGGTATGCAATAGATAAAAATTTGTGTTTGTGGTGGTGAAAGATGTATAAACATTGCTAAATGCAAAACTTCATTCAATTTCTTCTGTTTTTTCCTTGTCGAAGAAGTAAATTCTTCCTATCTGATGTATTTTTCCTGCATGATGAAAAACAAAAGGTTCTTTTTCTTCTCTCCAATCATGTTCCTCCCCAAGGATTTAGGTTTGGGGTTGTTCTTTCTCTGTAAGAATGGAACAATGACTGTAAACATAATTCACTCTAGGGATTCTTCAGCCATTGAAGAAATAACTTGCCAGTTGTCAAAGGCAGAAATGAAACAGATTCATTTGCATTGTCAAAGAGCCTAATATAGAAGGAAGGGAACAGTAGCATCACATGCAGATCTATTTTATGGCATTAAGTAGGTTCTTCTACTTATTGGTGTAAGCTCATAATAAATAAGAATCCATTTCCTTACAATGATACTAATCAAAAGGCAGAGAATGACTGAGCAGGAAACATGGCAGAATTTTGCCCATGTACACTGTTTGAAGGGGATTCTGAACAAGTGACCAATATAAAAGACTTCCAATTGTTTGAGAATGTGTCCAAGTGCTTTATAAGCTGCTTAGTAGCAAGGTAACATAAAATAAAAGATGTAGGCTTTATCTTTGAAGAAACAGATTAGTATTAGCTGTCAAATGAAATTAGTTGGGTAGTCTTACTGTAGTTGGGACTGCCTTTTTGAGAAAAGTTAGTATACTTCACCCTTTACCTGCATCTCCTCCTATTTCTTTTCTGTACAGTAAAATACAGAACATGATTAGTTTTAAAACAGGCTTGCCATTTTTAGAGGCCTTGGATAAAAAGGGAAAGACTATGATTTTGTGCCTCTTAATTCATTAAATTCCTGGCCCACGTGTAATTAATACGCTTGTCTAAAAGTTGCAACTGATAGTAAATATGACTGGAGCTGTAGAAGTGTAGAGAGGGACAGAGGGGGAAAAAGGCTTTCATTGTGCCATTTTCTTTAATTCATTTTAATAAAATAAGGACCAGATATATCATTTTTACTGATTTACTCAGCAAAGCCAAAGCTTAGAGGACAAATGAAAGTACTATCAATGCCTCAAACAGTATTTGCAAGAAGCCAATCTGGAATTATACAGAGCATCACTAACTTGATGGAGAGAAGGAAAGAAAGCTAGTTTAGTTATTAGAGCCTTTAGTCAGGGGCCACGTGGGAAATAAGGGTAACTTGGCTTGCTTTGCTTCTGTAGTATATGACTCTGAAAGCAGTGCTGACTGCTTTTACTGGAATATCTTTCTCTGCTGTCACTTGTTAAAGGGCATTCTGACCACTTCCTTGCGTTTCTCTAGACAGCACCGAAAGCATAATCTGATGCCACATCCTTTTCCCAGTCACGTCTGAAAAACTTAATTCACCGTGATATGGAACTTATTCACTGGACAAAGCTGCTTAGTGCAGGGTAGATCATTCACTTCTGTTCATTCTCAGCTGGGAATTTCACACTTGAAGTTTTTAATCTTAAATAGATACAGGATCAAAACTATGATCTGCTCTGAGAAGCCACTAGTACCCATATTTCCAGCATCATCAGGATGGTAATCCTCACTTTGTTGGGGAAATCCACAGCAAAAGGATTGTGCTGTGCTGCAGATGATAAAGAATCCTGACATCAAAAATGTAATTATCTTTCAGTAACTCCTGGCTCCTGGATTAGGAGTTGTTGTTCTTTATCAGGATTGCCCAGTAAATTTCAGCAGATGTACCAACAGAAATACATGCTGACAGTGCAAAAAAAAAAGGCACAAAATAAGTTGATCCTTCTCTCCCTGAAAAAGGAGGAAAAACCATTGATTTCTCCAAATCCCATGCAGCCCATCTTCCTTCCAGTTCAGAACAATAGCCCTATCCCAAGCCTGAATTCAAATTCTGTCCTTGGAGAAGCTGTTTTCCTATGGACATAGTCTCCATAGGACTTTTACTGGAGTATGGAGTAATGAGTACACAATCTGATATGTGGAAGAAATGCAGATTGGTGGCGATTCAATAATGTGACAGCAGGGTTAGCTTTGCAAATGTTGAGTTATTGCTCAGCTACAGGTTGTGAAAGGGGGTCAGCAAACCCATTCGGTGAGTGCATGAGTAGTATGCCAAGGATAGTAAAACTACAGGGACTTGCATAAGAGGTTGAGACCTAAAAAGGGATATGAAAAGTAAAACATGAACACTATGGAAAAAAGTAATTACTTATGTTTTCCTGCTTCTGTGTCATGTGAGATTTATTCCCCCTCTCTACCATCAGGTTTTCTCTTTTTTTTTTTCTTCATGTGGTCCTTTCAGTTTAAGTCTGGACTGTGTTTCAGGTGAACATTTATTGCTGGAAGTCAGCAAATTATGGCAGCTGCTCTGCTACTCTTTCAGCTCATGTCTGTCATCTTAATTTACAGTGAAGATACAGTGCAAGAATTAGGTTTAGAATAAAATAAAAAGCGATTATATTTTCCCTGAAGGAAATGTACCCACAGCTTCTCTAACAGCTAGGTGCTCTGCACTGATAAAAGCCTTTGGAAATAATTACATATAGGACACAGTCCACAGCATTTTACTTTCATATGCTATAAATAAGCCAGAATCAATTGTAAGTCATAATAAAACAGGCAGCATGTATTAATTTTACATAGTATAATATATCTTGGGAGAATTGCAAGCTGATAACAAGCTCATTGGTCTGCAGAGGGGGGAAAGCTGCTGGCAACAGTGACTCATGAGCCACACAATATCCTAGGGAGTGGGATTCTCTGTGCATATGTCAAAAGGTGCTTCCCTTACAGTTTCTCTCTTCATAGAAATTACTGGGTTTAATGGCATATCTTTGGAAAGAAATCTTGACCTTCATTCCCAGCAGCCTCATGAACTAATCCTCCCTTGTACTCAGTAGCCCATCAAATCCCATTAATAAGTCCCAACTGATTCAGTCCACAAATGTTCGAGTACCTGATGCAGAAAAGCAAGGCTCTTGATTCTTGCCTTTAGAGAAGAGCAGACAGAGCCCCAGATAAATTAAATACCATCAGACCTCATCAGCAAGTAATTCAGAAGGCAGAATGAATATTTTAAGCCTAAATTAAGTAAGACTGAAATCAGATTTTGTTTTGAACTAGCTATGTCTTTTGTGGAAGACTTCTGCGTCACCATGTGAAAGCTGCCCTGAAGGTCATGTAGATTTCCCAGCTTCCTAAATGCATGCATGTGTACATATACAGGGACATGCACAATGCTCCTTATTTAGACGATGACCTCCACGTTGATTCATGGTCTGTATTTAAAGCAGCTGTAAACAGTTATCCTGAGGTTATCAAGCCATGCTGATAAGATTAATAGCTAAAATGTTAGGGATGGATGGGGGAGAGGATTCTGAATTTTGAAGTTCATTCAAGGTCATCTGAAAACAGCCCTGGTGAAATAGAAACAAACTGCTGGAAGTTTTTATCTAGGGAAACTCAAGGCTGTGCTTCATTAAGATAGGATAGCAATGTAAGGAAGAAGAAGGGTTTATAAGTGATAAAGAGCCTGAGGTCCAAAAGGGAAAAGAGGATCTATCAACAATATATCTTTATATTTACACATCACTTCTCATTGATCTCATGGCTGAGAAATGCATAACCTTGTCCCTGGATTCAGATTTAATTACCTTCAGCTGAGCACTCATTCCTTCCCTCAGCCCTGGGTTAGCTGCTGTGGATCCCTCCCTGGACATGGGTTTGAAATCACAGACATTAAAGTTCCCAACTGCCACCTACTTGGGTATCAACATAGATAAAAACCTCCTCACGGGTCTCACTGGGCACATGAAGGAAAGTTTGTTTGTTTTCCCCCACAAATCTCTGCCCTCAGAAGGAAGTTATGTCCCCAAATGTAGCAAAATAGCTTTTCAGTGGCTGGGCATGAAGTTCACTCTGAAAAGATTAGTGATAACAAATGTTGACCTGACTGTACTGCAATGAGTTTCTTGGCCTGGGACCTTCCACAAAGCACCCCCAGAGCTGCTCAGTGGTGGGAAAAGAGCAAGAGAGGAAGCAATTGTCTTTATACCCATGGACTGTAACTGCTGTTGTCACAGGACAGGTGTCCTGTTACCACTTCCAAAGTTGGTAAAACAGCCTACTTGCAGCTGAAGAGATGTGCAAAAGCCTTGCTTGGACCTTTTACCTCTGATATATCAGCATTTTCAAAGCTCAGTTAAAAGGGCATCCCTTCCTTTCTAAAGATAACCTGTATTCCTTCTACAAATATTGTGAACTGTGTGACTTTAGTCCATCATTCTGGATTAACTGTACAGCACCAGGTAATACTATTGACAATGGTGAATCCAATGAGAACCAAAGTGTTTAAGACCAGGGAAATTGCCTCAAGTTGCGCCAGGGGAGGTTTAGGCTGGATATTAGAAAAAATGTCTTCACTGCAAGAGTGCTCAGGCATTGGAACAGGCTGCCCAGGGCAGTGGTGGAGTTGCCATCCCTGGAGGGGTTTAAGAAACATGTAGATGTGGTGCTTCGGGACGTGGGTTAGTGGGTTGGGTGGTGTTGGGTTGACAGTTGGACTTGATGATCCTTGAGGTTTTTTCCAGCCTTCATGACTCTGTGATTCTATGATTCTATGAAATGTAGGAAGAGGTTCCAGCAAATGGCAACTGTGAGGGTCGATGGTTTTGTACCAGCTGCATGTGATGGTAGAAAAGGTCAGAGCAGACCTCATACTTGCTGTATTGAGGAACAGTGAAATTGTAAACTTCCAGGAGAGTACTTGTGGATGTAGTAAGGGGTAAAAATACTTTGCATCACACAAGTGGACGTATTTATGTCAAAAAGCACTATTTTCCTACCACCTAGCTTCACTCAGTAGTTCCTCCTTATTGACTGGTTGCCAGGTTCTCCAAAGACAGTTCTGTTTTTTCTATGGTTGCTAAAATCTGTATGAAATTAGGGAAGGGGCTCTCCTCAGTAATGGAGGCTGTAATTTTCAAAGAAGGATAGGTAATTGCATGAGGACCTCCCTCATGGTTTAAGCAGTAAACTTCACGGGTTTGTAAGGACAATGAGACAGCCTTTCAACAGAAAAGGAACACCAACTTACCACGGTGGAAAAGCATTACAATGTGGGTTTGCCTCTTGCTTCTCTGCCTAAGGAACTGGTTGGTCCCTCTGGGTGCCCATCAAACTGGCTGAAAAATGTGAAGGTGAAACTTGTGAGTCAGTGTTTGTGTCTGTCTTGGCTTAGAAAAGCTCTAGACACCAACCACCTGGGAGCAGCAAGGGTGGCTGTGGGGGATTTTCCTCCATGTGAATGCTCTTTCAGGGAGTCAGGCTGAGTTGGAGGGTGTGCATACCTATACCACCTAGTTCACCAGAAATGCAGATATGCTGGTGTGAAACTGGGTTCACACATTGGTGAATCAGGTGTAGAAACTGTAGGTCCCTTAGCTGTATGGAAAATTAATTAGACTTAATAGGAGCTATGGCTTTTAAATGGAGATTTATAGCATTTTTAATAAAAATGGGTTGTAGTGATTCAGTAGCAAAGCTTTCAACTCTACTCAACTATTGCTTTAGCTATATGGATTTTTTTGCTATTTATGAGTTTCCATTTTTCTTAATATTTCCTTGTGTTTCCTAACTGACTGAAACTTTTCTGTGGTATTGTCAATATTGAAATTGGATCAATGCAGCAAGTCCCAGCTACCTCCAGAGTCCTCAAATCAGTCAGCAAGTGTGTCTTCATTCCATATTTTCCTCTTTATCAGAGTTTAAAAAATATAAAAAATATATTAACAGCTTTGGCACCAAATATGCTTATTCATAGAAATATCAGTACACACTTCAATGTTAGAGAATTTGGATGTGGGAGAGTATGTTGTTTCAGAGGAGCATTTGATTGACTTTTAACTTCAGGGGTCTGAACAGAAGTTAGGCATGTGCTTACTTTCCTCTACTGAGGGGAGAAGCAAGAAGCCAGTGGCAATGAGATTCAGTGGCCTTTCATGAAAATGAAGAACATGAAATTAAGATTTTTTTTTGTGTGCATGTCCAGCAGGTCTTCCCCTTTTCTCCCCAACAAACTAAAGTCTTTTTGTTTCCTTGAAAAAAAAAATTCAAAACACTGCCCCTCCTCAGGAAAAAAAAAAAACAAACCAAGGCTTATTTGTAGTTAATTGAATAAGCAGCCATAGTGAAGGATGGCGCAGTCTGGGAAGACTGGAACAAGTGAGCCTGGGCAGAGCTGAAAGAAGAAAAAATGAGGTGGAGTTCGTTTTTGCTATTCAGAAGGGAACTTTGCCTTCACTGTCTCACGCCAGGTGTTAGATTGTCACTGGGTGGCACTCACTTGCAGATTCATTGATTTGTACAAATAAACGAACAGTAACAATTAATTACACACTCCATGAGCACAACTCAGCAGGAAGGCAGAAGCTGTGCAGACTTGAACAGCCCCCCTCCACCACATCCCTGCTGTGTGATCAGGATCCTTATTAACATGCCAGGCAATCTTCAGTGACTCCTGCTAGATATTTTTTCTTACTCTTTTGATCACAACCACAGAGCCCAGCTGAGTTCAGTGAAGCCATCCAGCAGCCTGAATGTGTGTAGCCCTTGAGGAAAAGTGTTACTAGTGCCATTATATGCTCCATAGAAAATTCCTGCTTTTTAGATTTTCTGTATAAATTTTTTTCCCACCTTCATCACAGCAACTGATGGTAGTGTATGGCAAGCTCTGTTCAGATCTCTAAAGTGTAACTCTCAGCTGCTGCATGAAAGAAATGGAAAAGGTTAGGTCATGTATTTAGACAAGAGATTTCAAAGCTGTTGATGTACCTCAGCAACCCTCAAACTCAAAGGATGGTGCCTGATTTAAGGCTAGACAATTTTTAAAGGGATCTGTACGGTCAAACCAAAGGGCTCACAGATATGATGAAAGCTATAGGTGACTAGCTGTGAGTTTCTACAAGATGCTGTGGATTCATTGAAACAGTTTGAAAGCTGAGAATTAGGCATGGAAAGGACATGTCAAGCACAACTCTTGGGGAAAAGGCCTGAGGAGCTCTGTTGCTGGCACCACAGCCAGCTGCAAAGGAACATCAGAAAGTGGAGATAAGGAGGTCTTAATGAGAGGCCAGACTCAATAAAAGCAGTGTGTCAAGATAATTTTCTATACTGAAAAGGCTGGCCTTTTTTGATATACAAAAGAGCTATAGATTAGGGAGAAGCCAGTTGGGGTCAGAGGCTTGTGAAGACAATAGGAGCAGTGGGTGCCAACACTTGACTACTTGCCCTTTTTGTTAGGCACTTGGGTTTTTATCCAGACACAAGATGAGTTGGTTCCTAGATGAGCAATGGCAGGTTGAGCCTGCCTTTTCAGCCTGGCTGCCCTACTTAGAGGCACAGTTGGTCTGACCTGGTTTTGGGAACTGTCTTCATTTAAAGCAGTGGTGAATATTTGTTTAAAGCAGTGATGAATATTCTGATGAGCTTCCTGGTATTCCGAGCTGAACCCTCAGAACCATGAGTTGCAATCCACCTCTTCAATTCTCATTGTATTCCTTACCTAAATTAGGAAATCTATAGTATAACATTGTTTCAAGAACTTTGCTTCAGGGTTTAAGTTCAGTGACAAGGGTAGATTCCTGTAGCACACCTTCTTGTTTGTTGGATGTGGTATTAATCTTTTACCTGAGGCTGTCCCAGTTAGCACGGAAAAATACAGTGACAGGCTGAAGTCTATAGAACCCTCCCTTCTGCATGGTGGTATTTCCCCATGTGATGAACGATTTTGTGTTCAGTTCATTGCTATCTCTGTCTTACCTGCAGTGTTTGTTGTGCCTTAAGCACAAGCAGAATGTTCATGAAAATATTCAGCTATAACTCTATTTGGTCAATAGAGGTGCTTTTCCTTCTCATTACCTACCACAGTGCTGACATTTTATTGCTTGCTGGGATAGGAGACGGGAAAATTGAATCATTTTATTCCCATATCTAAAAATAAACCCCCCAAGAATGCTTTGCAAAAGAGCAAGTAATTGCTGCAGAGTTCACAAGGCTCTGTTGCTCATTGAAGAGAGAATATTCTGGAGATGAAGTATTTGGAACTGAGGAACTGTTTGTAATGTCACAGGTCTACTGAAATGCTAAGGCTTACCTATGTCCTTCCTTTCAATGGATGTCTTTCCCTGATGTCAGGTATACAAATGTACTGTGACATTTTAAGTGCTTTTATCATTGTAGCTGTAGAAAGCTTCAGGTTTACTAACAAGTGTAGCTTTCCAGCAACCTGAAAGGTAGAGAAGTGTCTCCCACCACAAACGGGGAGGAAAGAGCAGGAGATTAAGCAACTTGGCCAAGGTCACACAGCAAGCTTGTGGCAAAAACAGATGAAACCAGATTTCTTAATCATTCAGAGAACAAAAATAATCTTTTCTCCATAAAACAAGACAATTTTACAAACTTGGCCAAGCCTAAACCCCTAAATATATGACACAAAGATCATTGTGCTCTGAAACCTTCAGACATCTACTATGCTTCTAGTCAGCCTTACCATGTTTTGAAAAGAAAGATGTGAAGGCATGTGTTCTGCAGCCACCAGTTGCCATGGTGAGTAAGGAAAAAGGTTGTCTTACTGCTTCTAAAAATGTCTGTAATGGGCAGGGAGAAATGCAGAACAGCAGAAAAACAGGAAAAAAGTTAACTATTATTGGTGTGAACCTTAGGGCCTCCTTAGAAATCTCAAGAAGTTAAAAATACTAAGTTCCTCTCCTATATTCCATCTTTAATAGGAATACAGCATCTGATACCCAGTTCTAGGGTTAAGTCAGATTTTTGCAAACTAGGTAGAAGTTAGGAACGGTCTTGGGGTGTCTCTGGGAGCTGTTAGCAGCCCAGTGAAAATGGATAAGAGGTGAGTTAGAGCTTCACAGTAACAAACTCCTGCATTTCTAATAGTTTGCAGCCTTACAAAACCTGGGATTTTGCTGCACAGCCTTGACCACCATCGACTGGACCTTTATTTGCTGACTCATTATTGCCTATAAGCCAACAAAGGACAGGACCAAGACTATTTGTGTTGGAGACTTTGCCCTGCCATCAGGGTGTCCCTTAAATTAGGCAGGAGAACAAATGATTTTTTTTTTTGCAAGATTGTGAACTCACATGTATTGGGACTCAGGCTTTTGTTGTGATCCCCTTCAAGGGATCATTCCCTCAAATGAAAAGTACAGACAGGATTCTGTTCTTCAGGGAGAAGGTAAAAAGTTGAGCATTGGGTTCCTCTTTCAATGCACTGGTTCCAGTTCACTGAAGTGCTCTTCAAAGATGGTTTTCTGCAGGCCTTGGGAAATGACTAGAACAGGAGATTGGTATTAGGGTCTGGCCCAAATGAATACAGCTCCTTTGTCCCAGGAACAGATGCTATCGTCCATGTGCATTTGAATTCCTGGTCCTGGATCCCTGGGACATTTTCTCCTGTATTTCAAGCAACTGTCTGCTGCTCCACCTGGCTGGTCAAAGGAGACACGTGACACCTGAAAAAGAAACTGATGGAAGCCGATAGACCTAGACAACAGGCATCAGGAGCTATTCCCTTCCTATGTTTGAATTTGCTTGTTCTAGGTCATTGCTTCTGCATGTGGATCACACGTGGGAGCAGTATGCATGGATACTTGCAGATCTATACAGTTCTAGGCTACCCTCTGCATTTACACGTTGCTTTAGAGCAGGGCTTAGAGGAGTTGTTATCTTGCCAAATGAGAGGCACAGACTGCAATTTAGCAGAAATAACCCAAAATAAAACATCAAGCAGAAATAAGGGGATTTCTCTTTCCATAAATCCCCAATCATTTTGCCACTTATTGGTTATTTAACCAATGAATTTACGTTCCAGGTTTGAGCAGCTGCAGGGAGCAAGGGCTCAAAAGGCAAGTGTTTGAAAGTGGCATCTGTCTGTTAGCAGTAATTAAGCTGAAATATGCAAAGTTTCAGAGTTCTAACTGCTCCCATTAAGCTGTTGATGAGCAGTAAAATCTCTGATTAAATTTTAAGCAGAGGGAAATGGGCCAGCCTCCTGATACAGGGAGGCTGATGGAGCAGAGCGTGGACAAAGACATGTGCTTTGCCTGTGCTAGAGGGAAGACGATGGTGCTGGCTATCCCAGCCAGCAGCAGCTCACCCCTGCTTCCCCTCAGAGGTGGGTCCTGGACTCCATTCTGTGCTGGCTGCCAGCCCTCAAGTCATCAGCCATTTACAGCATTATGGAGTCGTATGGCGTGGAATGGAATTACTTTTGCACAGCCTTATTTTTCAAATATATGTACACACCACAACCAGGGAGACTTTTCTTTCTTGCTGTCTCAAAGCGTGTGGATTCCTTGGGCAAATAGGGAAGTGTCCACCAGTATATTGCTATCTCACAATGCTAATTATGAAGGTTCATTAATGTTTTTTATACCACTCTGAAAGCTCTAAAACCCTCTGTAAGGGCATTTAATTGTTATCCCAGTAAATATTATTAATTATCAATCTCTAACTTAGCCTTCCTCCTCCACCCCTCCTGCCTGGCTCCCATCCCCTCTTTCCCAACCATTTGGCATGCCACTTCCTGCAGTAAACCAGAGGTGTTGGTCCCTAACATGTGGAGTGTCCTGGAGCTCTGTGAGTAATGACTGAGACTATTACAACTCTACAGGAGAGGAAACAGGTCAATCCTTTGTCAAGTCAGTGCACACAGTGTCCTTCTTTCTTGTTCCAGTTACTCAAGGGGTGGTGGCAGTGTCTCATTCACAGCCTTTCAGGTAAGCACTGATGCATATTTAGGACAGAGATGGGTACAACACTGTGCACAGGTGTTCAGATCCCATCACAGGGGAGCAAAGCTGACAGCAGTGACTAATGCTCTGAGCTAACTTTCCTGGAAAAGATCTTTAAGAAAAAAACAACCTGAAACAAAAATTAAAAAAAAACCCTGTTTCAAGTTCTGAAGAATTAATTTAATTAAATCTAAAAACTTCAAACATCCCAAACCTGTTGCTTTGAGACAGTCGTGAAACTGATGCACATTTGTACAATCTTTCATCCTGCAGATTCCCAGAGCTCATTACAGGATCTTGATATGAAGAGTAGCTGCCTTGAAGGTGAAAAATAACAGCTTTTTGTTAGAGCGGAGAATGCATAACCACACTGGAGCGGAGGGTGGGAAGCAGAGTATTGTGTTGAACAAACACTCCAAGGTGGGGATCTTTTGAAGAGAGCATTTGTAGAGAATATCGGAACATTATCAGCTTTGTTTGGTAACAGAGCAGCCATAACTGATTAAGACCTTGGATTTCTTCTTCTAGAGGGCTTATATTATGAATTTTGAGAACCTCTACTTATTAGAGGAGAAAACAAAAACCAAATTTTGATGGTGCCTTTTGTAGTCCTTGCTTCTAGTGAAGGTAGAAGAAAAAATAGACAGCTGTGTTTTGAAAGGGAGACAAGAACTGGCCTAGTAAGGAGGTGAGTTTCCTGCAGAAATCTCAGCAGCCAGGGTTTATCTGTGCTACAGAGTTGGTGAGCAGCTGGAATAATTTCTAGATGGCCATTGTTAACAAGAACTGTAGTCCAGGTGAGTGTGGGCTGTGCCATATCCCCTAGCCCTAGGTCTACCAGTTCTGTGATGCTCAGTTTTCACAAAACTGGCCAGACCCTCAACAGCTCGTATGAAATCAGTATTGTTGTTCCTCAATGGACAAGAGTACTTGGAGAAGGCTTTGCAATGCCTGGTATTTAGCCATCATTGAATTTTGGAGGTTCTTCCAAGCATAAAAATGACACTGCTTAATTCCTTGCATTACATCCAGTGCATAGATGGAATTTTGTTTTCTTAACTACAGGGAGTTATGGGGTAAAGCTATGAGCCTTAGATGAGCTCTCTACTTATATACCTGGGCACCAGGGACAGGGCCACCAAGCAGACAATCTTCCTGTATGGGTAAGCAACAGTAGGGAGAAGACAAGTGCTTTACGTAAAGACTGCTAAAAAAGCAGGAACCCTCCTAGGAGGAAGCAGAAACAGGTCAGTGCAAAGCTCCCTGCACTGAAACTGCTAAAGGAACAGAAAGCTGCTTCAGCAGACATATGTTGTTGCTATATCCATTCTTCTGCGATTGCTGTGGCTACCAAATCACCCAGGTTGTGCAGAGAGGATTTCACATGCTCAGCGCACAGTGGGTGGTTGTTATAATAAACATTAGTAGTGTTTGAGGACAGAGAGGCATCCAGGCTTTGGGTTTGTTCTTATAAACAGCTTTTATCTGGATGTTAAGGAAAGACCCATTAGAGCTCATTATTTTAACAATACAAAGGTAAGCTTGACTGTCACAGGCTTAACAGCAGCTTGGTGCTTTGGTGGTCCTGCAAGTTGTCATCCAAGGGCAGTGCCTGGATGTTCTCCCTGTTTGTTAGGTGGACTATGTAGCAACACTAGCCTGAAGAGCATGGGATTGGTAGGCTGGTTTCAGATCCCAACAGTCCAGTCCTATAACATGAGAATTATTCCCCATCCCTGGGGAAAAAGGAAGAGTAAGTCACATAGCACCCAAAGAGATCAGTTGCTGAAATCAGTTATGTCACTTTACGAATATTTCCCTTCTGGGTTATATTGGGTTTGGAAGATGATTTCTGCCCTCTTGTTCAACTACATTTGGGCTCAAGAACTTACCAGCTTTTAAAAAGGTCAACCCAAAGAGTGGCAAAAGCTTTTCATCCTGCCCTCCTTTTAGTTTGTCCTCACTTCTTTCTCCTTTTTGCACTGGAGCACCCTTTGAAGACTAGTTGCATGTTAGCATCTTGGTCAGCTTCACAAACACCATGATAGCAAACCAAATGACCTGGCACTGATCTTTGCTTCCAGCTAGTGCAAAGAACCCACTACTGTGTGTTTGTAGCTATAACAGAACTAAATTGTACACAGAATCCTGGAAAATGTGGAGTGGGACTCCTACTCTGATTCCTATCAGAATTAATTCCAAAGGGTTTTATAGAAATTCCTTATTTCTCTTATGTAGGAAAATAGTGTTTTACAGCTTTGAGGTCCATGGGCACTATGTTCAAACAGACTAAAATGAGTTCTTGTGAGGTGGAAGTGAAATGCAGTGTTCAGGCACGGACTTGGGTAAATGCTCCACGGGATGTTGCTGAAGATCATCTTTTCTTAAAATTGGAGAAAATGGAGCAAGTTGATTTTGTATGGGACTGGTGCTGCCTGGAGAATTCTGCTCTTTTGGCTGTCAAGTGTATTCAGGGACTTAAGTCTGACAAAACTGGGACACTGGCTGAGGAAGGATAGTGTTTATTTTAAAAGTGATTCATTTGCTTTTTTTGTATGATAGTGTACTTCCCTACATGATCACAGCTGTGTGGTGTGATGCTGCAGGGTATCATGAGAAGAACACCACCTGTCAGTGCTGTTAGACCAAACCTCAGGTGCCTAGGAAGGGAGAAGGTCAAGTAGAGGAAGAAGAGGTCCCCTCAGCTTTGGGATTTGCCCTTTGACTCTTTAAGGCAAACATGTTTTAGTCCAACAGAACCTAAATAGAATGTCCAGTAAGGTATCATGTCTGTTTTGTATGGTTTCTAGTCCTTGTATTTAACACCAATCACCAGGAGCACCCGGCTGGTGAATAAGAAGGGTTGTTTTCTGACCAGGTACTTTGCACTTTCACCATGGAGTTGATCTGTTGAGCAAGCTATCACCACCTGAGGTTAAGCCCTTTGTGTGCATGTGTGTGTGTGTATACTAAAAACTTTCCAAGAGATCCTGGAGCTCTGAAGCTCTTGGGAATAGGAGATTTAGGAGAATATGAAAAAGAAAAGAAAAAAGAGTAATGTATCTGGAACAGTTCTCTGTATTGTTACAGCAAGCATAAAGGATGTGATCTGCTTTTAGAAAAATAAAATATCATTAGGAAAAGACCCAGTGAAAGTTGCAAAGAGACAAATTTGACACCCCCATTCTGACACATTCATTCTGCTCCAAGATGTTATCCCGATCTGTTCTGGGCACCTTTTAACCTACTTGATCTCTGATTCAGAATGCACCTAATTTTATGGAAACAAATCTTGAAACTGAGGCTGAAATTGTTCCGTCTTTACAATTAAATTCTTTTAATGTGAGTTGTCATCAGCCACTACTGTAAATAATCAATACATTGTGAAATAATATATAAGAATCTGAAAATGGTTTAAGCTGCTTTTTGTAAATAAAGTGACTGCCCCAGGCATCGTTTCTTAAAGGCCTGGTGAATCAGAATTCTAGCCCCACATCTGACACTTGTTTGATAGTTTGCCTTGGAGAATTCATGTCCACGCATTATTCCCCTAATCCGTAAAATCAGTATGAAAATATTTACCCCCTAGGCTGTTGTGGAAATTAATTAACATTTCCGTAGTTCTTTAAAGATGTAAAGTGCCAAGTAATATTATCATTATGCTGCCTCCGTCTCTGGCTTTGTCAGATGTCATGAATTACATGGGTCAGCAGTCAGATGCAGAATTCCAGTAAAATTTAAAGGGTTTGCATGATGTAGTTCTGTATTAAATAATAATTTTCACTCCAAGTTAACATGAAACTCTTCAGCCTTTGATAGAGGCATTATGCTGCCAGGTACATAATTTTTCAATTCAAAAGTAACATCAAGAAAAACCCCTAATATTTTGTAGTTATTATATACTCATGGAACTTTTCCCATAGAGATACAGATGCTATTAATGATGGTTTACATAAGTTTCATGATGGGATGCTGTATCTTTTTTCCATTAATTCTTGCTTTTCATGTCAGAAGGCACTCTTCATTGTTTTTGCCATCATTCTTCTGTTTGCTGCTTGCCAGCTTCAGTGTTCTTCCTCGGAAGTAGGCGCATTTTCACAACCTTCATTTTCTCTTCCCATTTCTCTCTGTCCCTGCTCTCTTAAATGGAGGAAAGCCACTGTAGCAGTGCAAGCTATTATTGGATATTACTCAGAGCTTTGAGGTGAGGTTTGAACCTATTTGTTCTTCCCCTCCCGCATTCCACACAATATGCACTAAGGAGCACTGTCTTGCAAAAAGGAATGGACATGTTGAAAATGGGCTTAATTACCCAAGTCATCCAGTAAAAACATAATTTGGTGAGATAATGGCTGGGCTGCTTCTTATTTTTGCAAATAGAGGAAGTTTTAAATTATTATCTACTGAGTTAGCTGAAGCTGGTGAACTATCCAGGGAAATACTTTATTGACATTGTCAAAGCTTACAAGTGTCTGTTCTCCTTTGCCTTGAAGACAGTTTGCAGGTGACACGTTTTTAGCCTCCTCTTCTCATCCAGAAGTCACGTGTAGAATTTTTTTCTTCTGTCTGATTGTGGCCTCAGTTCACTATGCCAGGTGACCCAAGTTGCTTGCACGGGTCAGAGTTTAGGCCTCCAGGCTGGAGTTCATCTGACATCCTCCAGACATGAACTGGCACCACATTCCGTGGGAATTTGTTCTGAAGGCATAGCTTGTATTCCTATGCTATGAGGTTTACACACCTTTCTAACTGCTGTTTGCTCTTGAGAACTGGTTACCAAGGAACCCTGCATTGGCAGACCTAGATCTGTAGTTTGCTTTGATTTTAATTAGCTAGATGTGCATGCTATCGTTCCCTCTAGACAAGACAAAAGCTTGCTAAAAGTTCATTCTCTCAGTATGCCTGTCATTTTTGATAAAGTAGTAAACAGCAAAATTAAGGATAAATGAGGGGAAATCAAGGATCACGCTAAGGATAATTTCCATCAGCAGTGGTTTGGAGCTGTGGAATACTTTCCTTACAAAAACCAGACACCTAAAAAGATAGGTTAATTAAAATTCACAATAATACTGCTGAGTATGCAATCAAATAACCCTCCAGTGCCAAGGGAATTAATTAGATACAGCCCCATCATATGACAATGTCTTGAGCTCACTCTGCGCTTGCTTTGCACAGATGTAACTGGGCATCCAAGTTACCAGGCATCACAGAATAAAACCTGTCTTCGTCTATGAACAAGTAAAGAGATCTCAGCCAAACCCAACCAGGCCTGAAATTCTGTAGAGACCTCCTGAGTCTCCCTTGCATCTTTTATTTTCAATTCCAGTGTATAGTCTCTCATTTCTAGCTAAATTCAGATGCTTCTAGCAAGAAAATAGATGTAAGTTAGTGCTGCCATGATCCTGCCCTTGGTCCCAGCTCTGTGCTCCTGTCTCCACACTTTTTTTTTTTTTTTTTTTAAGGATAGTTTTCTGCCAGTTTCCCTTTTTGAAGAGGTTCACCACAGGATCAGAAGAGACTCACAGCTGGAACAAGGGAGGAGCAGGAAATGTTTAGCCCGGAACTTCTACTTATCTGAATTTAATTTTTTACAGAATTAAAGCCCCTGGTAAAAGCCTTGATAGCTGGAGATTTCTTCTACAGCCAGCAAGATGTAGCCTAAATTGCTGTGTGTATCACCCTATGTAGGACTTTGATTTTTCTTTACTGGCTGCAGAGAGATCTTGGAGACACAACCCTGTCCTAGCCACTACAGTTCTGTTATGGACTAAGCCAAAGATGTGAACTCTGGAATAGTTTAGATCTTGCCAGTCCAGCTTTTGTAAGCACAGATATTATGACACTTCCCAATTTCTGCTTCTTCCCAGACCCAATATTCCCATAACAGAAACAATAGTGGTGCTCAGGGATGCCTGTGGTAATATTTGTTTCTCCTAACCACAAGTGCCCACTATGACAACTTACTTTCCATCCTGACTCCCACAGTATGATGACTGAATACATATATTATCATGCTTTTCTGTGTATAACCAAACATTAGCAAATAAAATAGAATCATTAAGGTTGGAAAAAGACCTCAAGGACCATCAAATCCAACCATTGACCCAACACCACCTAACCCACTAATTTTTTAGGTGTTGCTGAAATGCATGCATCACCAAAAGGCATCTATTTCCATCAGGAAGACTTCTAGGTGTGCTGGCTTACCCACATCCAGGGGTCTGAACCTGCTGTTTCATCTCTGGCATGCCTGTACTTTCCTTATTAAGGGATTTCCTTATCTAGGACATTGCCTTCCTCTCCTGGAAGCATCTTTTCAGAAGTTTTGCTTTAGCCTCACAAGAAAGAAAGAAGGAACGCAGACATATGCGTAGTCTTTGTATAAATTACAATGTCCAATGCTTTGTCAGAAAGCCGCTTTACAAATTGCCCTGTATGCTTAATACCAGTTGCAGTTTTAATAAGAAACCAGGATAAAACTAGATTTCTTACATGACACTGGGATACCTTTTACACCAGAGATAGTGTTAGCCTGGGACATTTTATGAGAGAAATGGGGGTTTGTGCAGAACTGGCTCAGTGATGAAGCCTCCATACAAATAAATGTCTCTTTATTTTCCTATCTCATCTAGATGGTGGGTCTTGTATACCACTTGGGGAAAAGCATAAAATGCTGTCAGTTGTCTGCATTTTTTTTTCTCTAAGGAATTAATAAAACCATGTAGAATCTAATGTTCAAGTCTAAGATATCTGTGTTTTCTAATCCTCTGGAAATGCATCATAGACTCACCTGAAGTCTGAGCACACCTCTCCCAGTGATTATCATCATGTGGCCTCATATTACCAAGTCTTCATCATATTTGTAAAGTGTTCTTTCTACATTTCATTTACGTACACCACAGATATCATCAGCAGCTGCACCTCTGAAATAAAACAGACATTATATTCACTTCATTCGCTTGCTTTCTCAGTGATGGGTAGATGACAGCATTTCCTATTCAACCCTCAGATCTGCATCTCAGAGGTCCTGTTGTACCAGGGGAGGGGATGAAGTTGTGCTATGACCACATTGCTGCCTCATTGGCATATCCAAGAAGATGGTCTTGACTGTGGTCTGATACAGCCGGAGGGGTGGGTGCAGATTTGGCATCTTTGTGACACAATGCCGGCAAGAGTTAGCCCTAACCAGCACCTTGGTTGAGCTTGGGTTTTTGGGAGTGCCATTGGGAGTAGCCCTCAGGATGTTCTAAACCAGCACAGCCAAGGTGGTGGCCTGCGGGGCAAGTCTCACTCCTGGCATCTGCCATCTAGCCTCCTGCCTGTTCCTCAGAGGAAGGAAGAGCTGTGTGCCCAACAGATGAGTATTTCCCCATGTGGTACCCACCATTTCTGTGTCTCTCTGAATTAAGAGAGAGCTGCCAGTGTCCAGGTTCAACCCCTGGGGCTGTTAGGCTTGTCCCACCTTGTCAGGAGGTGAGATTTTAGAGCTCAGCAGTGGTCCAGTTTCAGGAGAACATGAAAGCCACGATTCCCTCCTTTCCCTGCTGCGCTGGCACTGAGGAAGTGGGCACAGTCCTTAGCACTGGTGCACGATTTCTCAGCCCGATTACATGGTGACTCAAGGGAATGTGACTAGCAAGTGTGATGTTTGCTGTTTGGTGTATCTGTCAAAGTCCTGTAGATATTTCTTGGCGTTTGTCCAGTTGCCTCCTTAATGTCTTATGACATGTGTTCCCGAAGAGGCTGGATTTTGTTTACATCTCTCTGGCCAGAAAATGAGCACCAAAGCAGATATTCCAAACATGAGTTTATTAAACAGTGCAAGCCAAATACTTTAGAAATAATTTCATCGCCATGCCTTATTTTCTCTACAGTTTCTCTTTCATGACAAACAGTGCTTGCTTTAAACAGGTGCAGAACCACCAAGGGACGGTCATTAACAGTCCCTCATTAACACACCCAATGCATCAGACCCTTTAGCTACATCTAAGGTGGCAAATGTAATGTGTGCAGGAACGTTGCCAGCTGGCAAAGAACATCCTATGCCTGTGCCTGTTTGCTCCGTTAGCTTCCCAAACAGGGTGCTGCATGCAAACTGCTCATTGGAAATAAGCAAAACCCAGGAACAATTTGGGAAAGTGCTGTTTGGCATGGGCCAAATGCCAGGTGATGTTCTAGCCACTGAGTTTCAGTGCCCTTGGAATATACCAAGTACGCTGGGATTTATTAGTAGAGACAAAGTTTTCAGGGAAGAGCTCACAACATTGCACAGCTTGTCATCTTCACCACCCCAACAGAGCTGCCTCCAGCCCTACCAGTAAAAGCTGATCTCAGTTAAAGGCCAGTGTTGCGGCCGTGTAAATCCACAGACCTGCACACATGAAGCATTCTGATAGCACTTTCTGTACTATCTCCACATCATGTTTCAGTTTGCCTTAATGTGCTCACAGTCACAGCCCTTTTCAATGAGAAAAACTTGTCATCAAGCTGTATTTGCTTAATATTGAGAGTTAGCCTGCTTTCTGTGTTTTGAACATACAAGTATGTAAAGAGCATGCCTTGCACGCATAAAAAGTAGCTGCTTTGGTGCAAATAAATGGATTAAATTCCCTTGAAGGGGCTTTTCAGTCTCCATGCATAAGGAGTCCCTTTGACTTAATAGCTGGAGTCAGAAAATCAAAAGGAGGTGTTACGGCTTCATTAACAGGAGGTTTTTGATTGTGCTGAGGGTATTTTCTGAACATGTGAGCTCTAAGCCCACGAATTAAGCAGACCTGCCTGCTTCTGTTTTGATTCCACCATCACAGGTATGGCTTAAGAGGCCTTTGTATTAAGCCAGAGATTTAAAGGGGTTGCAGGACATTTTTACCTAGAAACTATTGTATTATTCCTTATACAGGAAGCGAGCACTTCAGTTAGAATTATCTGTTTTATCTCTTTCATGTTCCTGCCAAACTGCGTTGGAACTCTTTTATGACTGTCACAGTCCAGATCCCAACGGGTCCAAAACCTGCAAGTCTTGGGTCTTCTTTCCTAACGCAGGCTCTTGGGAGAGATTCATGGGAGCATAAAATCATCCTTCAGCAGTTTTAAGTGTCTAAAGCAAGGTACAGCCTGCCAAGCCCATCCCATGCCGTTCCTGACCACAGCTAATTCTCCAGGTAGCTGTGCACTGCTCCTTTTGTACATTATCTCTGCTGAGCGCTGAGGCCAGTTTTGCTGTTTTCGTAAGGGAAACCAAATGAGACTGTGCTGTCCCACCCTGCGGTATGGAGGGGGACTGGATGGAGATACTGCCTCATTCTCAGCATCTCCATTTATTACTCTCTTCTTGCATACTTCCTCCTATGATTGCCAATTTGTTGCCCTCCTGATATGAAGAGAGACAAAAGAAAAAAAAATGATTGGCAGTGATGTTTTTCCACAATATTTAATTAATAACTGTGTTTGTGTAAAAGAAAGCCCTGTCGCAGAAAAACACTGGAGAGACACCGGAGCTTTCTATACCATTCTGGGGGTAGTTTGGGCTGGGTTTCAGATGTATGTTCTGAGCACTGAAAGGGTGAAGTGCCAAGGCCATTTCAGGTTCTTCAGACTGAGTTCAGCCTGCAGTGGTTATTAAATAAGCTTACAAAAAACCTTGCTTTGCCCTCCACGCTCACGCATACCATTATACCTGCAGTCTGTAACTGCGCTTTCTGAACCTGCGAATGTAGGAATGGCCCCTAATGGGGACAGACCATCCCCAGGAGGCAATCAAGAACTCTGACCGGTGTCGGTCTTTCACTGCGCTGTCACTGAGAAGCAAAAATTTCACAGCTCTCGAGTCCTGTTGGAGCTCTCCTGGACAAAAGGAACCCCAGGACCAAGTATGATTTCTTGCATTTATATGTTGTTTCAGTTTGCAAGAAGAGTCCCTTTTCACAGCTCTGGCCATTTCCGCGACAACTGAAAATGGTGCTGTATCAAAATAGATCTGTCGAGCAGAAAAAAAAAAAAGGCAATGTAATCATAAACTGCGAGCACTACATTTAATTACATAGACACAGCACAATCTGAAGCAAAAGTCAAAGCTTCCTAGGGAAGAAGTCTAACTGCTTTGGTTACTAAAGATTGAATAATGTCTATGAGATGTTAAATAGGAACCTGGTGGCTTTTCTGAAAGAGGCAATTGCCTATAGAGAGCAGAATTATAAACACCAGGCTCATTGTACATCAAAATTTAGCGACAATTTGAGGATCTGTGGTGAAGTGGTAATGACTCGGGTTTTTTTCAAATCCTGCCTGCTATCAGGTTAGGATATAAATCATCACCTTTTCTTTTGGTTTGTAGGAAAAATATTTCCATTCAGTGCGTAGAAGGGATTTTTAGAGAAGGGATGATAAAGCACATACAGAGCAGAAAGTTTTGAAGAAAATGGGAAGTTACTATCCAAGGAAGAGGTAGAAAATGAGAAGAAATGGTTTTTAATACATATGAAACCAAGAGGCTTTTATATGCCTGAGTTATTATTGAAATCTGGCTGGATGTGATTATAGGGAGCTGTTGTTTCGTGAATGATTTTTAATCCCGTTGGCAGAGTCAGACAGGGTGTAAATTTGCAAGTCGATTTGTATGCAGATCAGCCTGCTGCCTCGGTATTGATTTGAAAGATGCAGGGGGAATGTTCCCTGCTTTATAAGGAAAGCATCAGAAAAAAAAAAAAAAAGGAAAAAAAAGATGCTCTGTGTCCCAAGAGCTTTTGTTAAACACTGGCTGATGGGAGGATCAGCATCTAGAGGAGACACTGGATGTCATGCCAGGAACTGGAAGAAGCTGCATCCGGGACACTTTACCTTAAAAGCAGAGGCACTGACTTGTGATGTGATGGTTCTGGATGTACAGAACAAAGGCAATAGACTAACCCATTTGGTTTTCACCTTTGGCCCACAGTACCTGACAAATGACCCAAATGAATCCTCTTTTGGAGATCTCTTTTAGCCACTTCAACCAGCACCACTTCTTTTGAAACCTCAGCAGAATCTCACACAAATGGAGCTTCTCAGTGACTCAGAGTGACACGACACAGAGCTCCCTGGCAAAATCCAGATGCACTGGCTGGTCAATGCCAGAGCAGGAGAACTTGGTAGTTCAAGGTAGAAATACAGCTCATGGGAGAAGTGCCAGGGAAACGGTGACTCTCCTGATGGCTTCCCACAACCATATTTTAATAAGCCTTTACTTTTGTAAACAGAATAACTGTCAATTATTTTCTTCAAAAAAAAAAGGGGGGGGGGGGGAACTGAAGATCTAACTAAAGAAGAACTGTAGTTCTGATAAATTTACACTCTCACATCCAGGTTCTGCTGGTTTACTCCCTATTTCCAGGGCTGTGTAGTGTGCATGGCAGTGGGACCTTGGACTGCTTTGAGAGCTCAGGTCTCCTCTGTGCTACCCCACCAAGGCAAATGGAGCTGTACAGCTGCAAACAAGTCAGTATCTGAGCTACATTTCTGCATAACCAATTTCCAGGCAGATATCACTGAATTTGGAATATCTCGATCCCCAGTGCAAACCTAGACAGCTTAATCCTATCTGCAACTTTAATAAAATTATAGAAACTGGGGGTTTTGCTATCAGGCCAAAGATACAGTGAACCCAAATAACGCAGAGGACTAAAGTAAAATAATAGAAACTGCAAGTATGTGTTTCGTGCAGCATGCACATTTCATGCATCAGATGCCAAACAAAAACTGTTAGCGAAGAGGCAAAGGTTAAGGGAAAGTTCTGATGCAACAGGTTGCGCAAAGGAGGCCAATCCCATGCTTCTAGTCATTTTTTGTCACAGATCCACAAAAATACATCAACCTATTGGAAATTCAAATGGCACTTTTAAAAGAGGTAGATTTAAAAGAGGCAGTCTCTCAGCCTGTCCTCATATGGACAAAGTATTTTCAAAGAATAAGTGAACATTATTAGAGAAGATAGAAATACAATTTTGCTTAGTAGAATAATACACTGTGACTATATGTTGTGTATGGTTAAGGGTTGAATCCTAGTGTTCTTCCCCATGATGAATAATGCCTCTCTCACAGGTGTGCCTTGGAAATCATGTCAAGTAGGGGTGGCTGAGCCTGGCCTTTCATTGTGTCTCTATGCTGTGAGGACATTAGAAGGAAGGAATGTATAGTCTTGCGGTTCTGTGGTTCTGTGCTCCCTTTCCCAGATGATCTTTCAAGGTCTTTTCCATCACGGGCTGTTCTATGGCTCTATGGTTCTCTTCCTTCTTCCTTCATTCTGTTTTGCTACAGAAGATCTAGTTCTTGTGGATAAGGTATGAGTCCATCATGCTTCAAAACAGTTCGTTTGAATGCATCAGGAATATTGCCATGAGTCTGCTGGAAATGGAAGAGGAGCAGGCAGCTTCTTATATACTGGGAGGATCAGGAACTACCATTCATCCATGCTCATCTCTCTCCCCAACCCACACATCTCAGGAATGAGCACCTTTATTTAAACACTACTGTTTTAAAATCCCAGCATAATTGTTCTGTTATGAGGCAGGTAATGGTAGGTGAATGCATAAATAAATGCTTTTAAACACAAGTAGAAGACCCCTTGGAAGGAATGTAAATCTTTCTCCCAAGCTTTGTAAATTCACATACACGTCAATATTTCTAATTAAGAAAATGGGAAGAATCTAATATATACCAGAACTACTGCAGGCTTACTCTGTTCTCACAGATCAGCCCTGCTCTGGGTCTGGGATCGTTCTGTGCATGCTTAGGTAGCTATTTGCCGGGTAGGTTCCACTGAAATCATTAAGCTTGCTGTAGGTACGTGAGTCAAAACCTTGCCTTCATATCGGAAGAAGAAATGAATCATGACTTTTTGAAAGGATAGAATGAGAGTGGGTGATGAACAAGTATGAAATTTCTTTCACAAGTGTTAAATTATACAGGGGTCTGTAGATAACAGGTTTAACAGTACTGTCTTCTAGATGACTATAGGTTGAGCAGTCTCATGGGGTTTGCATAGGTGTTGGCTTAATATCCACAGCGCTTAAAGATGTCTGCGTGTTCACAGGCAATTATTCCTTTATGTGCAAGTTTGCCATAGCTCCTCCACTGAAACACTTGCCTCCTATCAATTTTGAAGTCCTCAAATCCTCTACTGACACTGCCAACAAAGCAGATGCAGAGTGGTTTTGTAATGTTAACGTTCACTGAGGCTAGTTCGTTAGTAACATCTTGTAGCCAGCACGGCTCACCAAGCCACAGAAATCTGTGCAGTTTCACCAAAGATCTCCTGCTAACAAAGAGTAGGTGTTTGCACCTCTCTTTGCACCTTAGATTTTCCTCTATGTAAAGTAAGGAGGGTTTTCATTTTTTCCAGTTCTGAGCTCATTAACATTGGGAAAATGTTATTTTATTCCTACGTCTCTTTCCCTTTCACCTTTACTAATTCATACCTCGAATCTCAGAAAAATAAGTCTGGCAACACAACACAAAAATAAAGTATCAAACAAGGACATAGAGGAAACATCCTCACGGACCACTTAAAAGAAACACTTGGTGAAAGCCATCTTATTGTGGTGATAATCCTGCATTGATTTGCAGTGAAATGGGAAGAAAAGGAGTCAGGTGGGTGTATGAAAATAAAGTACATCCTGACCTAATAGAAGTACTTACACAGTTGCATTTGCCAGGATTTCTTGTTGTCTGTGCAACTGTTTGTATGAGCTTCATATATAGTCCATCCTTCATTCTAATAATTTTGTTCTGCTGTGCATCTTTTCCTCTTTTTCACTCACCAGCACTCATCTTCTTTCCAAACACAAGTAAATGAAAAATTGAGACCTAGCAACAACGTGAACTTAATAATTTTAGCTGTGTCCTGTAAACCATGAGCCAGCAAAATTAAGTCACTCATTTTCAGGTAGAAAATTATACCTCTGTGGAGTGATGCATCAGCAAAATCTGGGTCAACCAGCCTTGAAAACAATTACCAAAGCAAAATCTATTTTACTTGCAAAAAGATGAAGCAATTATTAATTTTATCTGTCCCTAATTTGTTTTAATGACTGCATCAGAGCCACATTAAAACCTCAGACTTCAGACTATCATAACTGGCCAAGGCAGACAGAAGTTTGTGATAAATGTCATATGGGTAATTAAGTTTACACATGAATAATTTGCTATGTCATCGGGGGGAATGTGGCATTTTTTGGATGACATGTGACATGAAGTCCTGGACGTCTCACGGTTCTACTCACAAATAGTGGTCTTTAGGCAAGCTTCTGACAGTTCCTTCCCTCATGGTTTCCTAAACATTTTTGGCATTTTCAGCTGGGTGCAGAATTGTTCAGTGGATTCTAACCATCACCTTCTATTACAGTGTTGTGCCTAAAACAAAGCAGAAGGTCCTTTTGGAGGCGAGTGGGTATTTTTTGGTGGGACTTTTTTGTGGGTATTTTAAGTAGGGCTTGGTTTTGATCTCACATGTTCCACCGTTAGCTCTTCCAGCTAGAGAAGAATGTCTTCACATATCTGCTTTCCCAAGATCAGACACCAGATTTGCAAGTGTTTAAGTCTTATCTTTGTAAATGAAATGTGAACTTAAGCGATGTGTTCGGGGCTGAAAGAGTCTCAGACTAGTTTTGTCTTAATGACTGGGGATATTATTTGTTTTAGTTAATGAGCTAGCGAGTTTCATTCACTGTGACTAAAGGCAGCTGAGTCATGTCCTCGCTCTGGGTGCACGTTCAGCAAACAGACAGATAGATACAAGGTAGCTGTTTGTGATTCCACAGCTCGTGTCATCGTGATAAAATTCCTATTTAACTGAAAGAAAATGGATATCGACCTGTATTAGCTTGATTGCATGTCAGGTTCTGCGCTCGGTTTGAATTATTAGAAAATAGCCAAGGAAAATTGATTGCATTTTAAAGGTCCTGTGAAAAGTTTTAGAACTGTGCATTAGGAAATTGTGTTAAGCAAATGAGAACTAATTGTTTCCAGCACTTCTTCAAAGTACATTAATTTTCTCTGAATGGGAACAATAAGTGAAAGTTTCAAAGTGTTGTTAGCTGCAGTGTAGGATTCACAGCAAGACACCAGACAGTATTTCCACCCTTCAGAGATTCATCTTGCTCAACTGCAGATCTCAAGACCAAAAATACTGTAAGTCATGTATTACCAAACTAGTCATGAGCCAGACACGTGCACACCCACCAACTCTGGCCTTTAATCAGCTCTGTCAGGTCACAGTGACCAGCTTCGGACATGGGCGTTGTGTCCAAGTTGGCCTTTGATGAGGAAGATGCCTGCCTTGGGCTTCACTGCTGATGTCAGCATTAACACTTATGTTCATAGAAAGACTTGGCATCATTTCTAGTGATCATATGTTCCAGGAAAAAAATATTCTCCCAATGCTGTAACTGAATTACCCAAGCGATATTTTTGGTGTTATGGAAGCTCACTTGCAGAGCTGACACTTTTTGGAGGGGATGTGAGCGCGTACATGTGCAGCTCTGCACAGAAAGGGGAATAAAGAAACAGAATCTGTACGAGTGAGCTGCCGACAACCTGCCAGTGTGAGATAAAATACTTTCTGGAGCTGCTCCATGTATAGAAGAGATGTAGTGCTTTCCAGTGCCTCTGTGAGAATACCACACACGAGCACAAAGCAGAGGTGACAATTACATCCATTTTAGGAGGACAGTTAGACAGCAGAACTTCAAAATCTTTAGCTTTCCTTCTCTTCGCCTCATCATAGAGAAGAGTCACCCAAAACAGGCATGCCTCCTCAGCCTCGTCATGTTTAACTTTCATGTTTTCATCCTGTCTTTATACGAGGTTGGAGTTTTTTCTTGTCCTGCGTAGCAATCTGTACTGAGCCCTGTGCTGCTGAAAGTATTCCTAAATGGTCTCTAATAAAGAAAGTAAACAGTGAGGAGACAAAGTCTGCAGACAAGAAAAAATTATTCAAGAGAAACTGTTTTGTAGACAGTGAAGTTTTGTAGAAGGGTCTTGTGATACTAAGCAACTGGGTTATAAAACAGCAAATTAAATTAAATGTTAAAAAAGGCAAAGTACTTCATAAGGAGAAACCAATGCACATGGATTGAATATTTCTAAATTATTATTTTTCTTAACACTTAAGAAAGAGACACTGGAGTTATTGTGGATAGACCTCTGAAAACACCAGCTTCATGCCCAGCAACAGTTTGAAATAATGTTATGAAATAGAACTAATTATTTATTTTTTAAATATTTGTGACTTACGTATTAAGAAAACACATAGCAAAAAAAATGAACATTGTTACACCAGTGTGTAAGTCCATTTGCACCCACACCCTGAGTGCACTTTGGATCACCTTATCTTGGATAGGCTGTGACACAGCTAAAACAGAAGAGAGAAGAGCAAGGACACCTGGAGTTACTGAAAGGCTTGAATATATTTAATAACAGAACTCCTCAGCTTGGAGAACAGAGTACACAGAAATGGCAAGAGACGGCAGGGGAAATGTTGTTCTGGACTGACTGTATTCTTATATTCATCCTTCACCTCTGCTTCCACTGTTGGCCACTGTCAGGGGCAGTATAGTGAGCTTACTGAGCATGGGAGACTTTGCACTGTCCTGCTATGAAGTTCTTATGGTCTTTTATTATTTCACCCCTTTCCCTGTCTTGAGACTAATCAAAATTGGCTATTACAACTTAAAACTCCTGGCAAACTGGTGTGGATTCTTGAGTATTCAGAGTCATCCAAATTCTGGATATTTCTGCAAATCTCCTCTGCCGCATGCAACAAAAGGAAATAACTCCTTTTTACTTTTTGTTCTGATGTCTACATCACTATTCATGCCAGGAGACAGAAACAAGTCTGGTCAGCAAAGCTGTCCCTCAAGCTACAGCCATATGTCATTCACCAAAAGCTTGAGAAATCTCTTCTGTTCGTTCGGAGGTATATATCAGAGGTATGCAAATTTCTTATCACTGTTTCCTTGCATTTGCCAAGAGGCAGCATGTCAAATAAATAATTTAGGCTGGCTGAGGCGCTGCAGGAAAACAAAGCCATCAGTCATCTCAGATACATTATTGATCACCAATAACAAGATGCTTGCTAAGACAAATGGGTCTGTTATTATACTAGTGAATTTTAGTCTACCCTGACTAAATACATTGTATTGATCTGTTTGTTGTTTTAAGATGTCCAAACATTTCTATAATCATTTTTAGTTTTTTTTTCTGTCCAGCCATCTATAGAATCTCTCTGTGTATCGGTTTGTTTACCTACAGTCTTTCTCCAAGTACAGTTATGTACTTACCTTAAAAAGCTCTGTAATAAATTCCACATTCCATATATGTAGTTAGTTTGGATGCAGAGGAAAATGTGAACAAGGTGACCGTGTGAGTCAAGTATTCCATCAGCATTCAATACCAATGTTTTTCTCCTCTTTTACAGTAATGGAGCTTGTCAGGTTCTCATATCTGGTGTTACAATATTATTATTTTTACTTTACATATGGCTTTTTCTCCATTATCAAGATGGAATTATTACAACAGCAGTGCCCAGAGGTTCTTAGTAGACCTATTCCATAGAAGTGCTTCAGTATCTCAGAAATATCCTCCTTCCTCTCACTTTCCTTCCAGTATGTGTTAACTCAGAATTGACAGACCTGCGCAGGCTGCTGTCTGCTCCGCTGCCAGCTGCTTGGGTCATGCTCTGGGGGAAGGTGAAGACACCTTTCCACAGTGCATCTAACCCCTTCTAAAGATACAGGGAGGAACGCTTGATCCTGAGCCTCTGAAGTGTCAAATGCGGTTTGCAAGATGCTGTGCTGTCACAGCAATCAAGAGACAAGTTCTCGGCACTCTGTGGATGTGTGGAAGAAAAATTTGCAGCCAAAGCATGGGCTGAGAATGGCTCTCACAAATCCTAAACCGCTGAGCTTCCCACAGGATTCTTTTCCCGAGACTTTTATAAACTCTGGGATTGATCTTCACCAGAATTTTTTATTTCATGTTAAATCTTGCCGGTCAACTTGGAGTAACCAAGTATTTTAAAGGACTAATTTAGGCATTCTCCAGACATATCAAAACTAAGGATGCATGTGGGCTAATTTTAAATTATGGGCAGCAAGTTCCGATTATCACATTCCTAGGAGGAAAGTGGTCTAAGAATGGAAATGAATATAAGCGAAGTAAGAAAATATGCTGAGTGGAAGACAAGAACAACAAAAACAATTTCTAGAATTGCAGTTTGCAAAACGTGAAGGCAGTTGAAGCAGTGCTGAAAGCATCATCTATGACTCACTGACATTTTATTCAACAGAAAACTGAAAACAAGACTTTCCTCACTTGATAGGAATACATACCAGCGCCTCTGGAGACTTACAGATGTACAGAGAGACAGTGAAGGCAAACAAAAAAAAAAACCCTCAGTATCGTTGGGGGTCTTGAAAGCAGCAATCATCTCGGGGCTATGCTGTTGTGCACCTCACTGCTGGGAAACAGGAGTCACAAAGAGTGCAGGTGTCACAAGAATTCACACTATGAACAAATGAGATTGTCCCTTTGGATGGCTAAATATAAATGGGAAAACTAGAAAGGCTAGGTCCAAAATCCCTAGCAGTGAAAAGCTGAAGTGGATCACAGCCAGTAAAGATGGAGAACACCAAGCCCCAGGACACAGCACAACAACAATTAAAGGTCTGACAACCATCTGACACCATAACACTCACTGTTTCCAGTGCCACTCCCTAGGCATTTCTCAGCTTAATTAGGTATTGAAGTTTAGAAAGTTTAACTAAATGCCTGACATCCCATGTCATGCTTATAGTCATTATTTTGTTAAGTTTGGCTGAAGAAGGAAGACATGGAGACCTGCACCTGAAGGCTCTTGCAGGAGCCAGTTGCCGTATCAGTTAAGAGCTCACCTTAGCGATGCTGATCATTCACAATTTGGGCTCCTGATAAAGCAGGTGGCTGTTCAAAACTCCAATTTCCAGGAAGGCAAGCTTATGTTAGGATCTTTTTTTTCATTAAATCCCCTGTGCAGCAAAACTCAGATAGATGCTGGTCTGAATTGGTAGAAAATACCGTAATTGAGAGTTTTTAACCCTTTCAACTTATTATACAAATACCAGCCTGGATTCATACTATTGAGAGTCACATAGCTGACAACCATGGTACCTCTGTGGAGCTGCAGAGATGTTAAAACAGCTGAAAACTCATTTGTCCAAAACTCAGGAGATGGGTCTCTGAAACTAGAAATAGAAAGTGAATAGTAATGCAGAGCAATGCAGATCTTGAAACACTTCAGAAAGTGATGAATGCTATTGTGATGTTAAAAACTTGTCTGTAAATTTTAACAGTATTTTGAGTTTTCTTAGGACTCCAAATTCTCTCTGAATGGAGGATCAGTTATGGCTGATATCTGATTTTTGATTTGTTTAAAATGGATTGTACACTCTTCTCCTGTAGGTGACCCAGCTTGAGCAGTTTCTTCTTTGTCCTTGTTAGAAATCCCGATGGAAAGCAGTGAGGTTGCTATAGACACAATAAAACCCTTGTCTGAGGATCTCTCCAGGTTTCCTTTCAAGAGCTAACATTTGTCCATCTAAAACATCCTCAGTGGCCTTTTAGCACTCTTGAAGTCAATTAATACATTCCCATTGATTTCAGTGAACCGAGTGCTGCCAATTGATATCACTGAAAGATGTGTCCTGTATCTAGAGCACGGGTTCTTGTTTGTGTTGCTATTGCTTGTCAACATTCGCTTTCAAATAAATTAAAGAAAAAAAAACACCTTTTAATGAAACTGCAAGCAACCACAGAACACAGCAAGTAAAGGGCTATGCTTAAATCTGACTAATGTAAGGAGTTACCAACTCAAAGGAGTTACCAGCCAAACCCAAACGTGTTTATTATTGTACTTGTTACTATCCCAACCATACAGGTGACACTAAAAGACAAATAGATTGGGGAGCTGACTGACATCCACCAGGGAGCTCTTTGAAGACAGCTTGGATTTCAGGATTTTCATATGTGGCAGGTTGGCCCTTGGCTGGGGGCCAAACCACACACACCCGCTCACACAGTCCCTGCCCCCACCCTATAGTAGGGGAGAGAATTAAAGAGGTAAATGGCAAAGGGAATTTGTGGGTTGAGATAAAGACAATTTAATAACTAAACTACAATAATATTGGAAATAATACTATATACAAATATGCAATGTGATACACAGTGATTCTGCCCCTCCCCACCCGATGATCAAAGGCCCAGCCCACTCCTGGCCAATAACCCCAGAGGAGGGAGGGAATGGGTGATACACAATGATACTGCCCCGCCCCCCCCAAAAAGGCTTAGAGTGTTGCCAGCTAACAATCCCCAGAAAC
>VZTO01010894.1:245263-256957 GCA_013400615.1 Syrrhaptes paradoxus
TTTCCCCCCTCCCTCTGTCTATGGAGAGAAGAGAGACCGAATGTATTTGTCCTTGAGGGTATCCTAGCAATAACTATAAATGTTCTCTTCATATCAGCTTTTCTCCTGAGCAGGAATCCAAAACATAGCTTCTTGCTAGCTATTTATGAAGAGAAGGGAGAAAAGGGAAAAAAATTAGCTCCCCTCTGCTTAATCCATTACACATATTATGATTATCTGCTATCCTGTGCAAAAACCAGGCTCAGTGGTTACCCCTAGAACTAAGCAAGCTAATGTATCGTTAAACTTGTCCAAAGTTTCCTGTTCTTTGTCTTGGCCAAAGCCTTACATTCATCCACCCCTCTTTTCAAGGTTTGAGAAAACACACTTGTCTTATTTTCTTCTCTGTTTCTTCATCTCCATACATTTCTACACTTCCAAGACAAGAATTCAAAGAGTCAAGCTATCTCGACAGTTTCAAGTGACTTTTTTGCCCCACCTTGATGAAATAGGTAACAAAAGGTGAAAAGGGAGGCAGTGTGATTAGTAGCTACCTCAGGCAAAGAGGTAACAAACTACTCTGCCTGTTCTAATGAGAGCTCGAATGACTAGACATGTAAATGCAAGCTGCAAATCCACAGATTCCCCCTTTTTCAAAGAAGCGTACGCTTTCATCTCAGCCAAAAAAATAATGCAGTCCTCCCCCTTTTTGGAGCAGATTAGTTTTCTGTGCCATATAACCTTATGAAATCTTGGGCTGATCAATCTGCAAAGCACAGACAATGAAGACATTCTAGTGGCGGCATTTCACAACTGGAGGGGCTGCTGAGAACCTGCTGCCAAACCACTACCTACAAGCTTCCTTCCGCCCTTCTTCCAAACTGCTTCAGGACTATATGGAAACAGGCTCTGAATTGCTTTGAGAACTTTGGGGATAGAGGAAGGTGACCAACATTTAAAATTGTATTCATGTATGTTACCTAATTTACAGATGACAGACAATGCATGAATCTAACTTAAACATTGATTCAAGAAAGTGACCTGTGCTGTCCTTTGACAGATAAACCTCCAGGGATGCAGGAACACTCTTTTCAACTTGTATTAGCATAAACAGAAATATTACTTTAAGCTTCGCAGCACCCTGGAGCAGAGCTGTGTTCTGCTCCGAGCATTGCTCTCCTAAATGACATTAAAATTATCAGGAGTGGATAATGTCTACAGAAATCAACCATAATAATGCCTATGGAGTCACATTCATCCCCATTTCCTTATTTGTATTTGCTAGCACCTTTCAAAAAGTGATGGACAAATTGGCTCAGCAATCACTGTCCCTGCTTGGTGTGTCTTGATGGAGGCTGACAGCTGAAGTGATTTAGCTTTTGTTACAGCATAAAGACACTCCCTTTTTTTTCCTTTTCCTTCTAGGGGATAATAGACCTTGTCATAAGCTATTACATCTTCTTCTGATAAAAAAAAATAGTCACTCCCCCTCTCCCTTTCTCCTTCGGCACAAACACAAACCAATGTTTACAGGTCATACACATCTTGGGGGGCATTTTGTCTGGGTCTCACAAGCTCATACAGACAATAATTAACTTCTCTGATGTAAATCTAGCACCCAGGAAAAGAAAGCATGATGTCGGCAGGTGGGGTCTTCTTCAGAGAAGACCAAGTTTGTCTGGTTTTGCTGTGGTTTCACTCCTTTCTCCCTCTTTATCTCTGAAAAGGCAGGCAAGATCAATTGTTCATGGGGAAATTTTTTTATTATTATTTATTTATTACTTCAGGAAACTTCAGTGTCTTGATACAAGTCAGATTGAGAGCTGCTTCTTTTGTCTGAATCACTCTGTTTCATCTTCACATTTTCTACTTTATGAGTCAGCCACCAATCAGCACTCCCACATATTTTAAATTTTGGAATTGAGATTCCCTCAAATTAAAAGAGAGACCAGGTATTTTCTCAGGATCAGAAGCAGTAAGCAGTTCACTGGTCGTTTAGTCCATTACCTTCCCTACACTGTGCTACTGCAATGTGTAAAATACTTCTCATGGGAAAATACGGGTTGGCATCTTACGCTGCAGTGCAGGGAATTGTAGGATCCTGGGCTGAAAGGGCTTCAGGAACTCATAGACAAAGCTTTGCTGCAGCCACTGCTGGATATCTAAGAACTGGATGGATCCTATTTGTTTTTAACTGTACATCTTCTTTCCAATACCCTCTTTTATCCTGCTAGTTTGGTATAAATTTCTCCTGTCTTTATTACTACATGAAGGCAATTACCATACTGGGATCCTGATCTGCACAATGCCTAAGGTGTCCTTTACATCCTATTATTAATAATATCATAATGTGATCTACAGAGATTAGTGTTCTTGGCATTGCACTCTCTCCCCCTGGTCTTATTAAAGGGTGTGAAGCTTCCAACTTGAAATTACAAATTTATCTTGTGAAGGGAAAGGAATTATAATCCTGGGGTTGTTTAGTCTGGAGAAGAGGAGGCTGAGAGGAAAACTTATCACTTTCTATAACTACCTGAAAGGAGGGTGCGGTAAGGTGGGTGCTGGGCTCTTCTCTAAAGTAACAAGTGATAGGACAAGAGGAAATGGCCTCAAGTTGCACCAGGGGAGGTTTAGGCTGGATATTAGAAAAAATGTCTTCACTGAAAGAGTCATCAGGCATTGGAACAGGCTGTCCAGGGCAGTGGTGGAGTCACCATCCCTGGAGGGGTTCCAGAAACGTGTAGATGTGGTGCTTCGGGACATGGGTTAGTGGGTTGGGTGGTGTTGGGTTGGACTTGATGATCCTTGAGGTCTTTTCCAATTTTAATGATTCTGTGATTCTATGATTCTATAATAATGTAAAAGAAATCTCACTCCAGAATTAATATAAAGGACTGCAATGAAAACTCCATGTTCAAAAGGAAAAGCTGGTCTGTATATATGCATTATGACTTTTTCATGAATTCTGAGATCATAGGTTACCTGAACCATACCTGGACAGTACTCAGCTAATGTTGAAGAAATTGTGTTACAGAGTCGCACTATGTAACTACAATTAAGCACTATTAGAAACTGGCATAAATAGTGGTGATGGAACATTGGCAATTACGAACATTATGATAGCGGAGCAGGTAGAGGCAAGGTTGAGTTGTTTGGTATTGTTGCACTTAGTCTGGTGTTGAGAAGCAGTATCCTATCGAAAATTAACTCTCTTTAGTGACCCACATCTAATAATCTCGTGTCAACTTGTCAGCTTCAGTAAGAGAAAATAAAAAATCCACATAGGAATGATCTGATGTTCCCACCTCTCATTGCAATCTCGTCATCATTATAAGAACAGACATCTTGCCTTTTGACCCTTGTTAGAGTTTTTGACATAAAAAATTTTTATTACAGAATTTTAGAGAAAGATTGGTACTTTCTGTCTTCCCCGAGCACTGCTACTGTTCTTTGACAAATCTACAGATAGTAAAACCTAGCCTTTTATAAATGCATCTGTTCTCATGACAAATTATTTCGTAAGAGTATACAGAAGCATCAAATTATTTTATACCATTGATGAGAGTGCTCAAAACTTTTCTTTCCACCTGGTAAAGGATGGCCATGGAAAGAAAGTGGTACGTGACTGGCATTTTTCTATCCTCTATATTACCTCTGCTTGTGAGAACTAAACTAAAAAGTAACTCACAGAATCATAGAATAGTTTGGTTTGGAAAGGACCTTAAAGATCATCTCGTTCCAACCCCCCTGCCATGGGCAGGGACACCTCCCACTAGCCCAGGTTGCTCAAAGCCTCATCCAGCCTGGCCTTGAACCCCTCCAGGGATGGGGCATCCACAGCTTCTCTGGGCAACTCACTGTAATAGTTTACAGTGTGCCAACAGTTTTGAAGATTTTTATTTTTTTTTAAATCTTCATATTCCTCAATGACATCCTTGAAAGGGCGATCCCTAAGGACAAGAGCATAGGCTGTTGTCCTGGGTTCAGCTGAGAGAGAGTTAACTTTCTTCATAATCGCTAGCAAGAGGCTGTGTTTTAGATTTGTTCTCAGAAGAAAGCTGATAAAAAGTGATATTTACATGGCGGCCAAGATCTTTCAGCTTCTCTGGCTGTCTCCAGACAGGAGAAGCTGGGAGGGAGCACAGCCCCAGTTACTAGCCCAGGATTTGATCTTAGGTTCGGGATTGAGACCCAGAGTGGCCAATAATATATCCCATACCATACCCATAATGCCCAGTATAGAGGTGAGGACCCTCCGGAAGATTGGTCCTTTTGATTCCGGATCTCTTTCGCTCCGGGTCATCTTGCTCCAGGTGGTCACTCTCCCAAGGCCTTCCCTCCCCCACCCCGGTCAGCTCTGGGTCTGGGACACTCGGACTGTTCTCTCCGTTCCGTGAGTGCGGTTTCGGGACTCTCCCTGCTCCGGGGTCGTTAGCCAGGAACAGGCTGAGCCTTGGTCACTGGGTGAGGGGGCAGCATCATTGTGTATCACTCGTTTGTATATTTGTATATGGTATTATTTTCAATATTAGTGTAGTTTAGTTATTAAATTGTCGTTATCTCAACCCATGAGTCCTTTTTCCCTTTACCCCTTTAATTCTCTCTTCTATCCTCGGGTGGGGGGGGGAGTTGTGTGAGTGGGTGTGTGGTTTGGCCCCCAGCCAAGGGCAAACCCATCACAACTGTTTCTCAGGATGTCTTGTGTATACTTGATCAACATGAAGCAAGCATTTGGCAAAACTGCCAGTTGGGAGAATTAACTACAGCTATGTTGGCAAATACTGTGATACAGTAGGAGGGGATACTGAAATAGTTGGTGCTAAAGACCTGGTATCCATACTATTCATTTATCAGTGGTTCCATTTCAGACTGGTTCTATCCAATCTTTTCTGATAGCATGCATACCCATTAGCAGTAGAAGTTCTTCTAGAACACATTGTCTGGTTTCCCTCAGTCTGAAAGGAAACCATTGAATGAGCTCTAAGATATAAACAAACATACAATAAGTGGGGACAGCCAGGAGATCTCCATCAAAGCCTTATCCTGATCAGAACCAAAGAAATAGCTTTGGCACACCCCTGGTTCTTCTAATTAATATTGTCACAGTTTGTGCTTCTAACAACAACATTCATTTCCTAGGAACAATTAAACTTACATCCTTCTGACAGTGTGGCAACTGCTTCACTCTAAATGTTCTCCGCCTTTTCTGCTTCTGGAAAAAATAGCATTCTGGATAAATAGCAATCTCTTCTGAGTGAGTTTATTTGAAATTCAGTGTTGACAATTCTCATAACGTGAGCACAGGTACACCAAAGCAGTCTTAGAAGTCAACTTACCCATTCAGTAAGCGGTGCTCTTCCTTCAGATTTAATACAAAACAGATGTTCCTTCCAAGGGAAATACCATTCAAATATGACAGAGAGCAAATAGCCGGCAGTCATCAGTGGAATCTTATAGCATTTCACCCAGGAGTATTTTTCATTTTCCTTGATTGGTTTACCAATTGTAGACAACCTATTCAAGTTATCTTTGTAATAAAGATGAGCATTTGGTGGAGAATATGGGTAGCTACCTCAAAGCATGATTTCTGCATTTGCATGTTGAGGGTTTGTCTCCCTTTGCACCAGAGTTGACCCCAGCCCTTTTGCAGATGTTTATGCAATCCCAGGTCTTGTTCACACACACAAACCTGCTGATATGAGTTAAGCAGTGCTTAACAATTGGTTTCCTTTGCTGAAGTTGTGTCAGCTAGAGCTCATTTTCAAAATTTTAGTGAACCCTAAGTTTTTAACAAAGCAGGTGAGCTTTCCTTGTTGTCTACAGAGCTGCCCAGTTGAAATAGGAGTAACTGAGAAGTGACTGTGCACTTGTCATAGAGGGATGGGACTACCTCGGATTTTGCCATGTAACCCAGCACGTCGTGGGTTTTTGTGATCTGTAACTGAAAATTCAGGTGCAAAGCTGCTTTGCTGCTGTGCTAGTTAATGTTGAAGGGATACCCTCTGGTGTTCTTGTAGTTCAACAGTTCCAAATATTTTCAAGCTATCATTTTGTAGTTGTAATCGTCTCCAGTGATGGACACTTTGGGAAATGCTATTGAGATAACAGGAACATTTCTGTATCGCCTTTACTTTGGACTGTCATTTCCGTTTCTCCTCTGTAATTCCTTGAGGTGATTCTTGCTCAAGAACTTTTGCAAACTGAACTGTCTGTGCTTATTTTTGAGAGCATACACATATGCTTTGTGCTTGTTTTACTTTGACCCACACACAAAAATGTGATCACAAATGATCCCTGGCATTCTAAACGAATTACTTATTGATCTATGAGTTGTTGCGGACAATTTCAGCCAATCCAACAAGCTTCAGAATAAGAAGAAAAATAACAAATTGGTACCAGTGGTGTGTAAATTCAGAAAGATGAATTAAAGGGATTGTATTGATAATGGCTAAAACAGGAATTTAATTTTTTGAAAGTCTAAGATACCACCACAGCTTGATGATGAAGGATGAAATTACCTTGTTAAACAAAGAGAGAAAAGATGCAGAATGCATAATATTGCTCTCTTCTACATGGAGTAGGAAGACAATTCCATGCAAAACCACGATGCTAAATAAATTACTAGCAGTAAAATTGTCAGAATATTCTTGATCTCAGTCACAGAGCAGAGGTTTTAGCTAGGTATTTTCAGATTTACTTTTTAGGCAGAAAACCTGAATCCAAAATAAAGTCGTTTACTTATGGTTGCAGCAAGTCAGCCTTGGAGCTAGATGATCAGCTCAATCTAGAAACGGACCAAATGGATGAGTGAGCTAGAAATGGGATTTATGGGACAGATCCTCAGCTGCAGTCAGTGGAGTTGTGACAATTCATACAGGCTGAAAAATACCTGAATTTCTGGTTATGCCACTAAAAGTTGACTTGTAAATAATGAACATTCTCACGACACTAAGTCAAGTTTTAATAGAAGTTTTAATGAAAAAAGCTGTCAGGGATATAAGTTTTTGACTCGGTGGAAGAAAATAAATAAGTCCTATACATACAAATAAACAATGAAAGTGATAGGTTTGTCTGCACACTTTCCCCAGTGGGAGGAGCATTGTGTCTGAAAAACAAAAAGAGACAAAAGCAAGTACTCTTGCGAAGATATTTGCACATTGTTATTAAACAGCCAACCTTTACATAATGAAGGGCATATTTACAGTGCAGCTCAAATTGATTGCTCTAAGGCTGTTTTGTGATATTAAAATATTTATAAACAGGCTTTAATTCAGCTTCACCTCTGTCAGAAAACTCAATGGAAATCCTAATTACCATTTCCCCGCGCAGATGAAAGGCAATCATACGTATGTATTGACATTCAGCTAGAACTATTCCCTAAAAGGTTCAATTGTTTAGCATGACTGCCGAATCGTTAAATAAGGGCAGAGGCTGGTTTTATAAACAACGCTCACTGTATTCAGAGTGCTGTAGGACACACTTGAGTTGTACTGTCTAGGTAAATGAAATTGCCTACACCATCTCTTGCACTGCTGGGTGTGAGATGAAATGGAATGACAGAAATTAATTTTTAGGCCTGTCATCCAAGGTATCTTTCACAAGCCCTAGTTTCAGCAAGCATAAATATTTTCCTAATTTAAACACAGTATTCCCTGATGCTATTGATTAAGCTGCACTCTTGGCACATGGTTCAGGCTCAGGTCTTTAATTCACTGAAGCATTCTCTTCACTTCCCTTAGAAAATAAATAATCGTAGCTTGAGACAGACGGTGGGCAATGGGATGCACCAACATGCCTCTGCTGAGCATGTTTAATTTTGCCATGTTTGCTTTCAAAGAGCCTTTTAGCATTTGCTACTGAACCTGCATTTTACGGGAAGAGAAAGGGGAAAAGGCACAGTGGAGAATTATCATAAACTAGCTTTTGGGATCCACACAGCCAGAGAAGAAAGAAGTGCTGTGATCCCTTGTGGTCCAATTGGTCCACCTCCTCAAGACAATCATCTCTTGGGTACATGGGATTTCTCCAAAATTCACTTGCTAAGCTTCTTACAAAACAAACATGATATAAGCTGTTATCAGTTCTTGAGGCAATCTGTACAACAATTCTTTGATTTATTGTGCTCTTTAAGCAGACTGATTTAATTCAAAGAGATTGAAACTACATTACTTTTATCATTATTCAAATCAGGGACTAGAGAATTTGCTTTAAACTTTTAAAATTCTGTTATTATTGGTGAATTACATCT
Organism: Syrrhaptes paradoxus; assembly: GCA_013400615.1. Classification (NCBI taxonomy): domain Eukaryota; kingdom Metazoa; phylum Chordata; class Aves; order Pterocliformes; family Pteroclidae; genus Syrrhaptes; species Syrrhaptes paradoxus. The sequence continues at coordinate 253,491 of VZTO01010894.1, forward strand.
GATTTTCTAAAGGAAGGAAATTTCTTGTACTTGTCGTTTGTTTTTACTGACTCAGGAGGACATGTTAAATGTACAGGCATTGATATAAATAATTTAGAAAGCTTAATCTATAGCCATTCAACTCGTTAATTATCACATGTTCAATTTGTTAGAAAATTATTAATTCTACATTTTTATTTATTACACAATTATTATCTTACAGTTTATGCCAAGCTGCATTTGAAAGGAAATTGAGATGCCATCAAAACCACATTTTTTTTTTTTATTTTGTTCTAAATCTAAGCAAAGTTGCTTCAGGCCTGACTTCATGCAAGTCTTTCCAAGCCACCAAGAAAGGTCTCTTAGCAGAGGAAGAAAACAGCATCTATATTAATGAATTGAAGAGACTGTTTCTAATCACCAGATCCTTTATCTTTCTAAAACTAGTTGATCTCCTTTTTATACCTAGACTTGATCCATGGGCTGGGAGAGGAAACAGGATTTATACCTTTTCATCAAACCTTTCCAAATTTCTCCCCTTAAATGGAATCAGTAATTGAAATAAACTTCTTGGAGAGTGACTTCTTTTCTGTACCACAGGAAGAGACTACAGCCATCTTGACTGAGTTAGCAATTCGGTGAAGTGGATTTTTGGAATTTGACAATTTACTTCTACCAGCTTAGTGGTTTGAGACACATAAACACTACGATAGCAAGCATACTCCATTTTGTACTAGTATTTAGTAGGTATGATTTTAGTACAGCAGCAAATTAAGCCTCTAGATAAGTTTTCATGACTTCATGATTGAAGAGAAATTATTTTGATATATTTTTTAAACGTAAGACCATTTTGATAATTACCTTTTATTCAATCTGTCTTGAAGTGCTACTTTTTTTTTTTTTTTAAATCCCCAGGGCACTAGGAATAATTCATATGAAGCATGACGTGTTTGTTGCCACAGAGCCATTCACCAGGTTTAACGGAGGCAGAGTCTTTCCCTGTAAAAACAATGCAAACACAGGAGAGCAAATTCTGCTGCTTTCATGTTCCTTCCATTCTCACATCTCATCAGATAGTAAGACGGGAGATGGAAGTAACGCACATGGGATTTGGGAAATAGCCTGGCTGCAAAGATGCGACAGCAAAAATATTCTGTCTCCTGAAGCGAGCCAATTTGTTCTGACCCCCTTGACAGAGAGCAGATTTGGTCCCCCACAATCTCCCTCGGAATGTCAACTTCCAACCCTACCCACCCAGAAGTTTACACCGCTGTGGGTTTGGAAATATGGTGTGGTGAGAACAATTCACAGCCTTTGACAGGGTGCCACCAGCCACCTCAGCCTCTTTTTTACATTTCTTCCCACTGTTACCAATCTGTAAAAGCCTTGCTTGGAATGACAAAGCGTGTCACAGCAGTGCATGGGGAATGGAGAAACATGCTGCAAGCTCTTACGCTAGAGAAAAGAGCTGGGGGGCTCTGAGCTGGGACGGCAGCCTGTGACCCAGCCAGCATCTGGGGGAGGTTCAGAGAAAATTCAGAGGATTCGGGATTCTTTGTAGTCGGCGTTAAAACCCTTCTCTTTTTGCTAAACCTTTTCTCTCTTTTCAAGAGCATTTGCCTTTCAAAGGCATAAGGAAGATGAATATTAAAAATTGCTAAGCGAGAAAGCCTTTTAACATTTTCAGAGGGAAGAGTTATTTACTGATCCAAACTGCTTTGAAGTCTGAAATGATAAGCTTGAGATCTTGGTGAAAGGGTTCATGCCAGCTGTAACTGGGTGTTTCTTTTTGGCTGGAACCCAGAGTTGAAGAGTTACATCGAAAACAAGCAGCATAGGAAAGAAAGTTAGCATTGGTATTTCACAAGATAAAGACCAGATTTGTGCCGCAGGCAGGACAAGGGCTCAGACAGGACCTTTGCTTTGCAAGGGATGGGAGGGTGTTGGCACAACAGTGCAGCAGGAGTGAAACAACCCCAGAGGCAGCACTGTGGGGCACGTGGAAGGAGAAATCAGGGAATCCAGCAGCAAGGAAAAGTGTTTGTCTAAACGGATCAGAACCACAACACAAACCTAATATTCCACTTAAAGTTCCATCCCATCAGATCCATGTCAGATCATGGTTGAAGGGAACAGAAGGTAGCTTTGCTTGGTACACACCAAACTGAGTAATTATGAAAATCCGAGAGTTTTTTTTTTTTTCTGGTTCTTCCTCTGATTGAGTCTGAGACGGGGGAAAACCAATTTGTTTAAGTCCAGACTGTTCACAGAAAGGGCCAATGGTATTGTACTTAGCTGCTGCACTGGACTCTCCTGATGAACTGACAGCTTATAAAGCACTCAGCTGAAAAATGTTTTAGAAAGGGAAGGGTGTAAAACACATAAGACTTTTGTGTGTTTGTCCTAGATTATCGGTAATTAAAATCGGCAGTAGATTTACTATGTAAGCATTGATAGAACTGCTCCAGCGTATAATTGAAAAGAAAAGAGACGCAACTGATAAATGCCTTAATAAGTCATTATTCCATTCCACACTGTGTCTGCTTTGTAATGCCTCTCATTACCATGTAACTAACTAATCCATATCTGTGCAGAGATGTCTCTATTGGCACATTAGACATCAAGAAGAAAATATCTTATTTGCAAACAATCATAAAAATACCAATGGAAGGACTTGTTTTTAATACCGTACTGGATGCAGCCTGAACAAATGAAGAGTCTTGATCCAATTTAGTATAATGCCAACAGTGAACACGACTGTAAATTATTTTTGCAACTTGCTCTCAGAGTCCCAAATTGCCTTTTTACTGTCTTCATTCCTAATGATGGTTGATACATCCCAGGGAAAAAGAAAATACTGATCTCTTTTATCTTGATTGAGTTACTGGGCTGGGATCTTTCATAATATTCAAGTGCAACAAGAACAACAACAACAAAATTCTGCTTTTGCAATGTAATAATGCAAATGCGTTCTAAGAAAAGTCAAAATCACTGTTCATGAGTAGAAAGCTTTTATAGCGGTAATTTAACCTGGCTGTTATTTACACTGTAAATCTGTCCCTATGTCTGAAGTTGTGTTTACTAAAAAGATCAGACAAGTGCTCTTGCCATTTTAGCTGGCTTTAAGGAAAGCAAACTGACAAAGTCACAAACTATCCTGTGCACAGAACCACAACAGAAAGGTTTTTAGAGTACCTGTGAATTTCTAATGCTTAGGGTATTTCTTTCCATTTCTAAACTCAGGAGTTCAGAAAAACGAACAGCATCATTCAAATGGAGAGACTAGAACAACCATAGTCTGACCACTTGCTGACCTAAAAAGTTGTTCATTTACATTACGATCAGCTCTGCAATATGCTTTGCCATTTGTATCTTCTAGATATATGTGACAATATCCTAAATGTCTGGGCTGGTTTCTAGAACTTGAACTGGAATTTAATAGCAACAGCTGTGAGGATCATGTCCTATGAACACTTTTTTTTTTTTTT
>VZTO01010895.1:1910-17289 GCA_013400615.1 Syrrhaptes paradoxus
GCATAGTTTCCAGAAGGATTTGCTCCAGGATCTTGCCAGGCACAGAGCTGAGACTGACCAGCCTGTAGTTTCCCAGGTCTTTATTTCCCTTTTTAAAAATGGGGGTTATGTTTCCCCTTTTCCAGTCAGTGGGAACTTCACCAGAGTGTCACAACTTCTCCGCTATGATGGATAGTGGTTTGGCAACTTCATCCGCCAGTTCCCTCAGGACCTGCGGATGCATCTCATCAGGTCCCATGGACTCGTACACCTTCAGGCTCTTTAGATGGTCTTGAACCTGATCTTCTCCTACAGCTGGTGGTTCTTCCTGTGTATGTTTAAATGTATAATTTCAAAATAACTAATATATGACTGACCCAATATATTTCTGAGAAGAAGATCAGAGACAAAATTAGGTTGATTAAAATTAAATTTTAAAGGAGGCCTATGTTATTATATTTTTCTTTTTTAAAAGTATTATATTTAATAGAATACTTTAAATACATGCTTTATTTAGAATAGATTACAGAATTTTTATTTATAATGAAAATACTTTTAAAAGTGGTTTTCATTTCTTATGTGTTGAGTAGACTCATATTGATTTAACTGCAGCACCATGATCAAAGTTTTTTTCTATAGCTGCATATTCAAAGTAAACCAGTACAACTCATGTATTAGCTATTTCATAATTTAGGTGAGCAGTGGATTTCTTTTCTTTTAAATCAGCAAACATCCTATTAGAAATTTAAGAAGCCTTGCTCATTGACAGTTTAAACTTCCACACTGTGCAATAAACTACTTTTCTTTTTAGTTACTACACGAATTAGTAGTAGTTAACAGTCCACAAAATGTCTTTGAAACAAACCAAAACAACACAAAAATGCAAAATCACTTAAAGAATGAGAGGGAAAGGCAGAGGGAATGAATTAATATCCTTCTCATTCAAATAAGATACTGTGACTGGAGGCACATCATAGCAAATTACCCACAAGAGGGCAGATTTCAGGTTTCCATACCAGAGCTGCAGTTTGATACAATGACAGTAATTGTGCTACAAGTCTTCAGAACTAAATGCTTTCAAAAATACTTCAAAAAATACTAAGCAAGGAGATACGCTTGCCGAAACATAGACTAATACTTAACGACCTGGGGGGGGGTCTGTAACACTACTTCAGTCTCAGAAGAAGTCAGTATTGGAAGTGAACAGTAACCAATCACTGATGCAGCTAATTACCAATGCAAGAAACTATGAAGTCACCTGGTATGAACCTAATTTGTACAACCAAAGGGAGGTGGTGGTTGCAGCATGTAGGGGGGGCAGTGAAAAGGAGGTGTGTGGAGGGAGCAGTGGCAGTGTCAGAAATCCGGAATACTCATTAGTAACAATAAAAGCCATGAAAATACATCAGCATTTATAAAGCCAGGAAGTTTACAATGTACAGAATTATGTCACCTTCTACAATATTGGCTACAAAAAATAAAGTTTGAAAATACAGATTCAGAAATCCCAGAAGCACAAAACAAGATGAAATTCAGTGAACTTGTGAAATCCGTACGTTTGGTTCATTAAGTGATCAGCCAGTAGAAGCAGTGATGCTGACAAATCAAGTGAAAAAATAAAAAGTTTGAGATAAAAATTACCTAGTGCAATACCTAAATCAATATTAGCATAATGTGTTTTTCTAAAACTATTCCAATAGTAAGTGCTCAAATAACAACAAACTACAACCACTGCATGAAAAGAAACCTTAGTGAAAAGTACTGTACTGGGCCGACTGTAAGGTGCTTCTGAATATAAAGGAACCCTTAGAAAAGAATTTTAGAGCAAGCAGCTTCTTCCTCTATAGCTACTGCCACATTCCTTTGGTCTCCACTGCTCTATTCCATAACAATGACACTGATACCCCTGCTGCCCTTGTGCTAGTACTGGTAGTGACACCACAGCAACTGGCAAGAGAAACCCAGGTAAAGGTGGTGGAAGCATACACAGCAAGAGGTCTGTGGATTCAAGGAAAGATGCCCCCTAATGCAGGAGTGCATGCAGTTCTACCATAGTAAACTATCGTAAAGCATAAATTGTGCTTTGCATCTGTAATGACTCTTCCTGCAGGAGAGGAGGGCAACTGACACAATTGGACCACCACCAAAAAAACCAAATCAAACCAAACAAACAACTAAGCCACGTGCACCAAGCAGATACCTCCAGGGTATCATGCAGCTTCCCTGATACACACTACATGAACGTCTAGCAGAAAATGTGGACCTTTCCTGCTACCTTGCAATTACAAAGGGTGAAAATTCATGAGAACACAGTTTCCTGAAAAGAAGGAATAAGTCCCCAGCAGCATTAGGACCTTTTTCTGTTAAAGCCATTTCCTTCTTTCAAGCACAGGAAACTTTTTATTCATTATACTTTATACAAAAATTTTAAAAGTACTTACAAACAGGGTTCTGCACTTAAAAATAACATCTCAAATTCTGATTTCATATGCCTTACGACAAAGAACTCTTTACAATGAGCCCATACCAAGTCCTTCATGCACAAATAAGACATTAAAGCACAAAGTAAATTCCTATTCATTCAGGCAACACAGCTTGACCCAAAAATTTGCAGAAAATTGTATTTACCAAGTGTTGTGAAGATCAACAAGTGCAGCTTATTTCAGCAAAAGAGAAAGCTGTAAATCTCTGAATTACTGATTTTCATGGAAAACACCCAATGCATCAATGGGGCTATGTAAATAACCAAGAATACTGTTCTACAGGAAAGTGTATTTCCTGCTATTTCATTAGAGAACTAATGCAAAACAGAATCTGTTTTAAAAGCCTAACTATTAGGCAGCTCAGTTGTCTTCTTAAAACATGGAGATTATATTTAAGTGAATGGAACACCAGTCTTGTAACTGGTTCCAAAATAAGATGCTACTGGCACCTTCTCATTAGAAAAGTGATACAAGATCAAATCCTACTGATAAGGTAGCAAAACCTAAACCAAAGAACTGCTATGTCTTAAAATACACATTATTCCTGCAGGCAACAATAACATTGACTGCTGGTATGAAATACCTTAGTGGTGTAGTTATGTTCACCAGTGCTGCAAAATAAAGCAGCTACAACTTCTATCAGGTAGAATCTAGTTATTCAGGGAGTTTATTACAGCTCCATTTCTATCTTTGTAAGCAATCACTATCCTCTTTACGAGATTCACCTTTTATGTCAAAGATCCTGATATTACTGAAAGCTACCAAATTCTTTTGTACTGCAGAAGCAAATGTAGAACTAAACTGTAAAAACCTAACTCGGCTTTGCAGCAGTCATGATATCAAGCATGGCTGAGAAATTCAAACATAAAGGGAAAACCCCAAGCTACTTCAGTAGTTCATACATTTATTTCCCATCTGCACTACAAATTCCAATGCAACATCTATTCCAACACAGAAAGCACAAGTGTAATGCTGGTTTTGCTGAGCACAGCTCTTTTACTTGCTCAGGCACACACACACAGTGGCTGATACTAGACACATTTAATTTTATTGAAAGAAAATAGAGATCCAACAACCATTTTCCACAAACTAAACTGTCTTGAGACTTACACCCCTGTAAAATATAACTGAAATTAGCTGATGCTTTTCGAAATTATTAGACTGAAAGACCTACAGGTAACCAAGTTACAAGATCATTAGGCAGAAAATTATTAAGTACAGCAGTGTTTTTACAGACTACGTGCAGAAACATATAGTAATTTCTACAATTATTTTTGTAATTTTACAGCATTCACTACCCAAAATTTGTTCCATTTGGTTCATTTTACAAGAGGTAGTTTCTATTGGTCATGCAACACACAGGTAAGACATACTCTGTAAAGGAAAGGATGCTAATATTTGAAAAAAAAAAAAAAACAAACCCAAACAAAAACCCAAAAACCCAAACCCAAAATAATCAATGTAATTTAACATTTTAATTAAGATTACTAACATGTTGCAAAAATACATTGCTTGGAAAGATTAAACACAAGAGCAGAAGTATATTTTAAAAAATAAATGCAGTGTTAGTGTCTAATAAAGAAAATAAACATAGCATAGGAAACAAATGGAGACCAGAGCTGGAAAAATCACACATATTCAAAGTTATTAGGGCTCCAAAGCCCTGAAGCATACAGCACACACCATCTAGAGGTATTGTGTTGGAATTACTGTTAACCAACTAAGCTCAAACGATGACTAGCTCATCATGAGCAACTAGGTCTAGACAGTAACTGTCAGGTATCTCTCAATAGCTAGGAAAAACACTGTGCTGGGGTCTTTGTAGGTCTGAGGAAGGATTTAGACAGTTACCTAGGAAAGTGCTCTACATCATCCTGAACTTCAGCTGCTGTTGCTGATTGTCCTATGTCTGCAGCACAAACACAACAGAAGTTTCTTAAACTTGCAAAACATGCTAAAAGGAGGGATGCAGTTCCAAGAAAAGCATTTCTCTAAAGCAGCGTCTCTTTCAGCTTACTGATCATCTTCCATATCCTACCCTTGACAGACTGCAGATGTTACAAATCTAAATGAAAGCTACCTAGGAACTTCAGTAATAGTTTTGCAAACCTTCCCACAGGCTCCGTTAAGCTCAAAGCTTCAATCAAGCTTAACTTCCCAAATTTTAAATTTTCCAAAATTAACAATGTCACAGCATAAGCAAACATTCCATCAGTAACAAGCAGGTGAAATCTCAAATCAATTATGATAGCCATGCACAAAACAGCTTGGAGATTTTTAATGGTTGACTTGTCCATGTTAAACATTTTCAGTTCCCTTCCAGTGGGTATCTGCAGCAATATGAAGAAATACAGAATAGCTGTCAACAGTGAAAGCGTACCTGTAGAAATAATCATTTAGAGCAAAACAAAAGGTAAATATTTGTGTGGCTAGGACTACCACAACCCAGTTAGAATAAAACAAGTACAATGAAGAACACCACTTGGAAGAAAATCTTCATATACATAGAAATTCCCTAAAACAGACTTAACTATCTCAAGCCAGTTGGGGATTTTTTTTCATCTTTAAGTAGAGTTCATGCAATGCAACTGAATTTTACAGTAAAACAAAAACAACTGAAGTCATTCTACTGATTCTGAAAGAGAATATAAACCCAAATGTTTAACACAGCACAACTAAACCACTTTAAATTAATACCTCCTGTTAATTTACATTAACAGTCTTACGTGTCACTATGCAGACAAGGTTTGAGTAATCCCTTATTTCTAATTATTTGGACAAAGACAATCATGCATCTTGAAATAGTTCAGCTGAACAAAAATAATACATCTGTGCCAACAGTATCTGTGCCAAAGAAGCACTAGCAGCAGGTCGAAGGAGACTATTCTCCCCTTCTACTCTGCTTCATGAGATCCCACCCGGAGTACTGTGTCCAGCCGCGGGGCCCCCAAAATAAAGAAGACTTGGACCACCTGGAGTGAGTCCAGTGGAGGGCCACAAAGACAGTCAGAGGGCTGGAGCATGTCCCCTGTGAAGACAGGCTGAGAAAGCTGGGGTTGTTCAGCCTGAAGAAAAGAAAGCTTCAAGGAGACCTTACAGTAGCCTTCCAGTACTTAAAGGAAGCCTACAGGAGAGATGGACAGAGACTTTCTACAAGTGCATGTAGTGACAGGACAAGGAGTAACAGTTTTAAGCTGAAAGAGGGTAGACCTAGATTAGATATTAGGAAGAAATTTTTCAGTGTGAGGGTGGTTAGACACTGGACGAGGTTGCTCAGAGAAGTTATGGATGCCTCATCCCTGAAAGTGTTCAAGGCCAGGCTGGATGAGGCTTTGAGCAACCTGGTCTAGCGGGAAGTATCCCTGCCCATGGCAGGGGGGTTGGAACTGGATGATCTTTAAGGTCCCTTCCAAGCCAAACTATTCTATGATTATAAGATTGTATGAACTAGTTTTAATTTAGTTTTTACAAGAAACAGGGAAAATTCCAAGTTTCACGTTCTAAATTTATACCATAACTTCTTGTACAAACTTATCAATCAGAATAAAAGTGGGTAGAACAAATAAAAGAAAAATTCACCATGACATTTTGAGATTGAACCATTGTCAATCTAGAGTGAGAAAAATGTCATAACTAAGGCAATACCACTGGAGACCAAGATAAAGCAGGTCACATAAAGAGATTAGACTGTGGGTAATCAATAGTAGATTTTACTTTCAGTTTAAAGAGCAAAGGAGGATAAAAATCCATGATACAAAAAACTGAGAAACTGTACTGAAAATTTTCACTTCAATTGCAGACTATTTTGAAAAACACAGAACATGGGATCCTTGAGGTCTTTTCCAACTTTAATGATTCTATGATTCTATGATTCTGTAATGGCTACCTCCTCCTTCCATAGCAATTGAAGAAGGCACAAAGCCAGAGGAGACAAAGGACAAAAAATATACAGAACAGTCCATGAAACTAATGTGATGACTAACCAAACAAGCCTCTGCTGCCCTTTTTCTTACATCCAAGATTTATTTTTTTTAAATTTCATGTCTTTGTATTCTAGTCTGGTTTTGTTCTGCTCCTTTAGGTTTATGTTTTGCCAGCTGTCTTCCACAATTCCTAAGGATGAGACTGAGTCACAGAGTTAGAAAGCTGCAGTTCCTGCTCAGTTCCTCAAACAGGTGGGCACACATACATACAGAGACTGGGGAAGAAGATGAAAGAATGAGTTTAGAGACCTGCAATCGGTAACTACAACTGAGATTCCCCTTCTCTTACAGACTAGGGCTTCTGCTGACTCAGAGGTGAGCACAAAGACAAACGACTAAAAAGGAAGGCAGTTACACTTCCAAAACTTTTATGAACACAGCTTTTAGCTGACTGAAGGCACAACACACAAACTTACTTTTTCCTGACCTGCCTTTCTCTTGCCCCAACTGCTTAGCATTTTCCTCATGTCCATGACTGTACTATGTATTAATCCCATTCCTCCTTAAAACACGATGTGCCCATGCAGATATTTCTGCAGAGCTCTCTCCTTCTCAGTATGCAACACAAAGGACAGCAGAAAACAAGTCACTTTAAATGTGACCAGACTAAAAACTACCATCAAGCTAACACTGCAACTACTCTACACTATGCTGAACAATGCCTTGCAGGTAGACAGTCCATGACAACAAATGCCAAAGACATTGCGTATACTCATCTTCCCTTCTTTCTTCCTCCTCACCCCTCACCCTTTGAGGGAGAACAGAGGACTACTCTCCTCGTGCACCCATGATTTTGCATATCTCACTATTTTTCTCTCAAAAATCACAGAGTGGTTGGGGTGTGAAGTGACCTCTTGAAGTTATCTTGTCCAACCTCCTGCTCAAGGAGGGATACCAAGATCAGGTTGCTCTGCAACAAAATAAATCCAAAGACAATTCAGCCATTTAGACAACATATCTTATTAAGCTGAGGAGGAAAGTCTTTTGTAAAATCTGAGGCTCCTTATTCCAAAAATAAAAAAGTGTAAATAATCCATTGAGCAACATTAATTATATTAACAAAATTAATATTTTCAACAATCGCAGAATACTCTATTTTTTCAACATCTCCCCTAAAAGCAGGTATTTTCTCCATTTTTATTTTAAAGAAAACTAGTGAGGCTTTTAGATTAAAAGGTGCCTAGGAAAGTTGCATCCAACATTTCTAATCTTAACATTGACAGTAACAAAGCAAAAACTTTTCCTGAAGTTCACCACATTAACCTCTTTATGGCTGAAGAAGTTATTAAAAGGTAAAAGAGCATCAGTAATACAGAAATTGCACTAAATTCTGCAAAGAATTAAGTCTACACTTAAGTCTGCTTGTTTCCAAAAGCTATTCCATGTTGCAGTTTTTACTTTTGGCTTTTAATCCTATTCATACTTTGACAGAAGGCAGAAACTAAGTTACTTGCTTGAAAAGAGTTGACATGTACACTTTATTTTTTAAAAAAATCCCTTTTACTGGAAGTAAGAATGACAAAAAAAAAAAAATACAAAACACAAACCCAACACAAACCACCAGAGGCTTTTTAAATGCATCTTGCAAAAAGAAACAGGTAACTCAACATCTCCAACTAGAATGGGCTTTTTTAAACAAAATTAGAAATATCCATAATGACAGGTATTTTTTCCTATGTGATTAGTGAATGCAACAGTCTTCATTATTCTATTCTCAGATTCATGGAACTGGAAAAGATTCAGCTTCCAGATTTATGAGCCAGTACTCAATATAAACCACAGGCTTCCTAAATATGAAGACCTTTGATTAAATAAGCCCTCTGTGCTAGATGAAGTGGATGAACTGAAAACACTGGGTGCAAGCACCTAACTTTTCTTAGTTTTTCCCCAATTAGATTATAGCTATAGTTTAGTACAACCACTACAGTTATTCAACCTGATGAAAAACAGGTATGTTCATCCCCAAAGAATATACCTCCAACCAGAAAAGCCATGCCCTTTCTAACTGGGAAAAAAAAATAGTTGTGTAGCCTGTATTGCTAGTCTGTATTACAATAGCTTACAAACCTTCTATTCTATTCCATTGAACCTTTATTTAATATACCTGGCAGAGTGTTACTGATGATAAACTATGAAGCTTAACTTTGGGAACAAAAAAAAAAAAAAGGAAAAACTTAAACATAACATGACATTATTGTTACAAGACGTTATCAATCACTAATCAAAGCTAACTACTTCATCTATTTCCACTGTACTTGCCTCCCATTTCACTTATTTTTGAAAATACACATTACAGTTTGCAAATATGAAATTATAATAAAAACGGTAAAATCTTAACTATGATACCTACAACTTTGCTATCATTGGTAAGAGAAATTAAGAGCTTCAATAAGATCAAATCATTTCCAATAAAGCACACTGCTGGATATAGATTAAATTCTACCTGTTCCCAAGACTTCTTTTCCAGTAAACCTTCTTTTAGATCACTAAATACAATGCCTTTGATCTGATGAAGTAACCATTATTAACACTCAGCATACATATTCCCAAGCAAAGGGTTTGCTTCCCAGGCCTTGAAAGAACAAAACATTTTGGCCGATTGCTCAAATCTTCCAAAGTAACTCTTATTACATTTTGTACACCTGAAACTTTTTTTGCTGGCTTGAAAGCAATGGTCACTGCCTTTGCAACTGTTGTAGAAACATATATTGCTGCTTGTGATGACCATCTCACTTCCTTTTACTGACTTTCCTCACTTCAATTCAGTCTTCCAGCAGGACTTTGCAAGTGAGTACCTTCTCCCAAGGGAAATTATTATCTTACAAAAAATTCAACAGATCCAGAGTTTGAATGATGCTCAAAATGGCATCCTAGGTTAAAAAGAAAATAAACAACAAACAGAGCAAACACACACACCCCACCCTGCGAAACCTTAAAAAGCCAACATCTTAAGATAATCGATTCTTTTCTAAGACGTTTACTAGACCCCAGTTCCTCTCAGAAAAATGGAAGTCCTTCAGAATCACCCCTCACAACAAATTTTAAACCTAGACAGAAACAGGACTGGAATTGCCATAGCTCTTGAGCTGATTCCAAGTTCTCAGTTCAGAAGGCAATTCTGGTACCTAGCCTTCACAAACTATGTAAAACTTCCAATACAAGTGCTATTTCAATGTCCAGAATATTACGAGAGACAAGCAATCTTGGAAAGCTGTAAGCAGTCAACACTCCCAAAAAATATCCATTATGTTCATCTACCTCTTTTGAAATAATTTTAGTAAGAAAAACCTCACTGCTTATTAATACATAAAGGATAAAAAGAGTTTCTAATATTAAAGGAATTTGAATTCCACTGCATACAACAATAAATTCTAGCTGGAAATCATTTTCAGGTAATAATTTGAGGAAACTGGAAAGGTTCACGCCAACAGTATCTAAAGTGACAATTCCCTCTGTAGTCACTTAGGGGATAGCTCTACTTTGAAAAGCATTTAGGAGACCTAGCTTATCTTTTTTCTCCCAAATCAATAATGACTATGACATCAGCAAGTACAAAAATTAGAAAGTATAGACACATATGTAGCAGAATTTTTATGAAATGTTAAGATCCAATGAAATATAACCAAACCCAAGATAAGTTTCAGCAGTTCAATAGTAATGTTTCTTTCAGCACTGTTCATGAGAAACACTTAGCAACTTTCCTCAGTTTTCATGAGTTATCAGTACCATCTTTTACAGCTATGGGTTTTTCTTTTAGAATACATCTGTTTCAGTGAAATTGGGCATAAACCTAAACTCAGTTTCTTAACACCATATTTATTTCTTAGAATGAAGTATCAACGCAGGCTGCATACATAAGAACTGTAGAACATGGCCTTTAAGCTCAAAGCACTGTTTTTCCTCTGTAGCAGAAAGCTGTCATCACAATTTCCACTAATACACCTAAAAGCTTTAAAGCTGCCTGTGGTAACTTACTGAATACTTAATGGTTTTCCAAGAAAAAATAAGAGGAGTGAAAAAGATATCTTTAATTAGTAAAATTAGCACATGTGAAAGGACCTATTATTTAAAAATCACCACATCCCATAAAGCTTCCTATATATGTAGTGCAAGAGCCTTAAAAGTAAAAAGGTGATAAAGTATCTAGGAAATAAAGTGCCACTTCTGAAATATATACGGGACAAGTAGCAGATTTTGCATTTCCTGGCAGTAAAACATAAGTGAAAGATAAGTTCCTTAAGTCAGGAAGTAATGCTATAAAAGAACTCGGTAATAGCTGGCATTTACCAGGTGTGACAATTTGCACAACATGAGTATGTTTTTCTGTCTTAAGGGAATTATGGATGAAAAAAACAAAACAAAACAAAACAAAACAAAACACAAAACAAAACAAGCATGGGATCCTACAATGGTTAAGCTTGGAAGAGAGACCTTGGCAAGCCATCTAGTCCAATCCCCCTGCTCAGAACAGGGTCAGTGACAGCAGGTTACTCAGGGCTGTGTCCTGTCAGGTTTTGAATAACTCCAGGATAGAGACTCCACAACCTCCCATATTCCCACATCCATCCACCCTTAAGTCAAATAGGTTCTCCTCTAAATAGACTTTCCCATATTCCAGTTTCTTGTCATTCTACTGGCCACCACTGAGAAGAGTCTGGGTCCATCACATATCTGAGCAACATATTAATAACATTCCCCTGAACCTTCTTCGCCTCAGGTGAACAGTGTCAGCTCTCTCAGATTCTCTTCAAATACTAGATGTTCCAGTTCATTAACTGTCTTCATGGCCCTTGACTAGACGTACTTCAGTGTGTCCATGTCTTTCTTGTACTGGGGGCCCAGAACTGAATCCAGCACTCCAGATGTGTCTCACCACTGATGAGTAGAGTAAAAGAATCACCTCTCTTGACCTTCTGGCAATGCTCTTCCTAATGAAGTACAGAATGCTGTTTGCCCTTATTTGCCACAGGGAATATAAGTGGCTCATTGTCCTGGGTTAAGCAGAGAGTTAACTTTTTTTTTTCTTTTGAGATAAACAGCTAGCAAGAAGCTGTCTTTGGATTTGTATTCAGGAGAAGAGCTGATAAGACCGATGTTTTGTTCTGCTGACAAGGTCGGCAGACGAGCAAAGAGGCAAAGCCGGTTGCTAGTCTAGGATTTGCCCTTATGTTAAGACTGAAACTCAGAATAGACAATGATTTTCTTCCATAACATGCAGGTCATGCCCAGTATATAGGTGAGGACCCTTCTGGGAGATCGTTCTCTCTCTTTTGCTTCCCTTGGGCTTCAGATCATCTCGCTTCAGGTGTCTGCATTTGCTCTCCCAAGGCCTTTCCCCCTCCACACACACTTTGGTCAGCTCTCGGTCTGGGATGCTCGAATTGTTATCTCTGTTCTGTGAGTTTCGGGACCCTTCCTCTCCGGGGGATCATTAGCTGGGGCCAGGTGGTCGTTTTCCCCCCACTCCAGTCAGCTCTTGGTCTGGGACACTCGGACTGTTATCTCCGTTCTGTGAGTGCCTCCGGGAGCAGTGCACCCCCCGCCTGAGGGAATCATGACTGCAATTCTAGGATCATTAGCCAAGAACAGGCTGAGCCTTTGGTCATCGGGTGGGGGGGGGCAGTATCACTGTGTATCACCCATTCTCTCCCTTCTCCGGGATCGTTGGCCGGGAGCGGGCTGGACCTTTGGTCATCAGGTGGGGGGGGCAGTATCACACTGTATATTTGTATATAGTATCATTTTTAATATTATTGTAGTTTAGTTATTAAATTGTCTTTATCTCAACCCAGGAGTCCTCTTTTCCATTTACCCCTTTAATTCTCTCCCCTATCATTGGGTGGGGTGGGAATTGTGTGAGCGGGTGTGTGTGGTTTGGCCCCCAGCCAAGGGCTAACCCATCACACTCATGTTCAGCTCTATTCACAAGGACCCCCAGGTACTCTTCTGCCAACCTGCTTTCTCAGCCTTTACTGTTTCTGCAACACTCCCAGGTGCAGAACTTGGTACCTCCCTTTGTTGAACTCATTGACATTTCCGTCTGCCCAGTTCTCCAGCATGTTGAGGTCCCTCTGAGCAGCAGCACACTGCTTTCAAGTACCAGCCCTCCTCCCGTTTTGTCTGCAAACTGGCTGAAAGTGCTCTGTGGCCAATCACCCAGGTCAGTAATGAAGATACTAAACAGTACTAGCTCCAGCGTCAGCCCCTGGAGTATACCACTGATGACTGGCTTCCAGCTGCGCTTCATGCCACTAGTCAGAATGCTCCAAGCCCAGCAGTTCAGCTAGTTTTTGATCCACCTCACTGTCTGTTTATCTAGTCTGTACTTCATTGATCTGTCTACTGAGGACATTATGGGACACAGTGTTGAAAACCTTATTAAAGTAAAAAAATAAATGTGCCCTCATCCACAGTGCTAGTCATGTCATCATAGAAGTTAAGCAAGCTTATTAAGCATGATCTCCTCTCCATAAATCTATGCTGACTACTCTTGATCACCTTCCTGTCCCTCATGTTTTTTAAGTAGTTTTCAGGATGAGTTGCTACATCACTTTCCGAGGGATCGAAGTAAGGGTGACTGGCCTTTCATTTTCCAGATTACTCCCCCTTGCCGTTCTTGAAGATGTGGATGACATCTGCTTTCTTTCAGTTCTCTGGTGCTTCCCACAGTCACCATGGCCTGTCAAAGATTATTGACAACGGTCTCAAAATGTCATGGGCCAGCACTCTCAGCACTCACGTATACAACTCACCAGGTTCCATGGAATTGTGCATATACAATTTTTCAAATGTTCCCTTGCACGAGCCTCTTAGACTAAGGTTAAGTCTTCATTACTTCACATTTTCCCACTGGCCTCAGTGACTGGAACTCCTGCAGGCCAGTCTTACCAGTTGGGACAAATGCAAGGAAAATATTAAGTACTTCACCCTTTCTCATGTCCTTTGTCCTCATTTTCCCTAGTCTTCTTGTTGCTGCTGAAGTACCTATAGAAACCATTTTCACAGCACACAGCTCCAGATGAGGTGTGCCTTCTCTAAACCTATCCCTGCATACTTAGACAGTCCTGCATGCTCCTGGGTCACGTGATACTGCTTACACTTCTACATTTTCTTTTTACACTTGAATTTTGTCAGGAGCTCCTTGGTCCTCCATGCAATCCTCCTGCTACGTTTGACTGACTTCCGGCATGTCAAGATGGCCTACCTTTTGAGCTGGGAGTAGGTGACACTTCAAAAATGTATTGGGTCTGTCTGAGATGGAGTTAATTTTCCCCACAGCAGCCCTCATAGTGCTGTGTGTTGCATTGGTAGCTAGAGAGGTGCTGATAACACCAGTGTTTCGGCTACTGCTTAGCAGTGCTCACACAGCATCAGGGCTGTCTCCCCAACACACCCGCACCCCCAAGTATGCTCAGGGCCCCAGGGGTGGGGAGGATCTTGGGAGGGGACAGAGCCAGGACAGCTGATCCAAACTGACCAAGGGGATATTCCATACCATATGATGTCTGCTCAGCAATAAAAGCCAAGGGAAAGGAGGATGAAGGGGCATTTGTTGTTCCGATGTCTGTCTTCCAGAGAAACCGCTACGCGGATTGAAGCCCTGCTTCTTGGGAAGTGACCGGACATCACTTGCTGATGAAGAGAATAAACTCTTTGTTTTCCTTTGCTTCCTTGCACGGCCTTGGCTTTTTGCTTTGTTAAGCTGCTTTTATCTTGACCCATGAGGTTTTTTGCATGTTATTTTCTTCCTCCTTGTTCTGCTGAGGAGGGGAGTGACAGCATCAAGCCAACGTTAACCCACCACAGAAACATCAACCAGCTTTCTGGGATCCCTCTTCTCTCCAGAGATGTATCCTAAGAGATTCTTACAACCAGATCCCTGATCAGGCCAAATCCTGCTCTTCTAAAGTCCAAGGTTATGTTCCTGTTACGTGCCTTGCTCCCTTCTCTCTCTCAGAATCCTGAAGTCCACCATCTCATATTTGCTGCAGTCAAGGCTGCTCTAGCCTGTGTCCCAAACCACTTCTTCCTTGTTTGGAAGGATGAAGTCCAGAACAGCATCTCCCTTGTCATCCAGTTAGTCATCAGTGTCAGAAAGTCATTGCCAATAAACTCAGGAAATTTCCTGAATTACTTGAGCCCTACTACAGTGTCCCTCTAGCAGATACCATCGTGGTTAGAGTCCTCCATGAGGACCAAAGGCTGCAAAGACCAGGGCCCGCAAATGTGAGGATTCTTCCCGTTGTCTAGAGAAGGTCTCAGCTGGTACTTCTTCCTGACTTTTTAAATCCAAGTATTGTATAAATGTGAGTGAAAAGTCCTACTACAGATGATGCTTTTGAGTGTATAACTTGCAACAGATTTCAACAGAACAACCTGTAAGAGACTTTGTAATAGAAATCGGTGATGAAGGCGGGGTAGGTAGTTAAATTAAATCATAAATTCTATGAATAATATAAGACATCTACATACACTTAGCTTTAAATAACAGCAGCACTGTTAAGTCCTTTACAGAAATACTGTCAAAACTGCACAGCTTTTTCAAAAGGCACTGAATAACCTTGGAAGTTTTATAACCACCAAGTCCTACTTTCACTATCCAAAAAAGGAGCTTAAATGCCCTTAAAACATAAGACTGATAAACATGCTGCTGTAATACTCAGCAACCAAACCTCTACAACAACTCTAAGCATGAGAATAATGGCTACAAATGGTGTCTGTGAATATATAAGTTATATACAACTGATTCCAAATGGTTTTGAGAACAACCTGTAAGATACTTTGTAACAGAAACTGGTGACCAAGCAGAGGGAGTCAAATAAATTGAAAGTTGATTAAGTTAAAAAAAAAAACAAACAAAACCTGAAGAAATTGGAGTAACTAATCAGAGCTTAGCACAGATACTTATCACAAATTCAGCCATACTTTCAAAGG
>VZTO01010900.1:0-15955 GCA_013400615.1 Syrrhaptes paradoxus
TATGATACGAACTTCTGTGTCTCTGCTGTGTTCATTCCCAGCTGTGCTTCAGCACGGCTACACTGTTATTGTACTTTTTGTGTCATCACAGTATGTCCTTGACTTATTTACCCAGCTCACTGTTAACTGACTTATACTATAGAATAGTATAATACAGCCACACTAGTATTTTTGAAGTCCTTGTGAAAATTTGTCATACTATCTGGCATTTTTATTTGCATGTGTTAATCTCCAGCATATTCTAGGAATCCTCTCTAGACATAGACAATTATTTATAGTATTTTGTTTTCTTTATTTATATATTTATTTATTAAGGAATTTTCTTGGTCTGTATTTACACTCTTTTTTTCTTTCATATATTTCTGTGTTCAGGAATGTCAGCCAAACAGTATATTTTTGATCAGATGTTGCACCATGTTTGCAGAAATATTTAAGGAATTGTATACTAATCCATCTGCAGAATAGGACCAGGGAACAAGACTTCTTAAACTGTTCATGAAGAAGCCACGTTATAATAGGCATTCTGAGCAATGCAGCAGAAAATATCTTTTTTATGTATTTTACATTATTTTGTAGGAAATTTCAAAAAGACTATTGTACTAATTCTCACAAAATTTTGAAAAAGAGGAAATTAACTTTAGTAAATATGCTTTTTTATGATAATTTGGGCCAAGTTTTCTTGACTACAATTGTGACGTTTCATTTGTTTTTTTGTGGACTTTGCTTAACCTAATAGATCCTTCTCAAAATTCCTTTTGACATGTATCTGATGATGAGAATAGTGGTTATGCAAAAATCTCCTGTCATTTGGATATTTATTAGATTGGGTTTTGCCCTAGCTATAAACCTAAGATATATTACATCATCCATACTTGAATAAAATATTTTCTTCTTATACATGAGAATATAGTTATTTTGGGTACAGATCAGGTTTTTTCCATTAGTATTAGAAAAATAGTTAGATAAACTAAAAACAAGACTGAGAAGTTGCTGCAAACTCTACTTAAAGATCTTTGAATTTATTTTCTTTTTCTTTTTTTTTTCCAAACGTCAGTTAGCACTCATATCTGTGCTTTGAAATGTATCGAATTAATTATAGAGAAGTATATAGTGGACTATTCAGTGAATTATAGTATTTGGGATTAGTACTGAATTGATGAAATTTTCCTTTGTTAACAAATACAAAATAGCACTGCAAATTTTATACTTCTGTAAAAATACCTTTAGTGACTTTAGTGAGAATTATAAATAATAACTTATTACAGGTATCCTGTTGACCATACTGCACAGAAGGTACAAGTACTACATATTTGTTTTTTCAGAGACTGAAGCGTTGCCATTTGGAATGTATATTTTTAATTCAGTTTTTTTTTTTCTCTTTTTCATATATGCTGCTAGTAACCTTTTACTAGAAACAGAAAATCAAGCTATCTGAATAATCTATGACCTAATTTGTAAAATCATGGTGAAGGAACTTCAGTGAATGTGTTGTTACAGCTATAGGTTAGTGCTTTAGCAGCGCAACTCTTAATGAATCACTAATACAGTTATAGTACTGTAACTGTGAATCGTAGTCCCAAGTTCTTTCAGCATACGTCTTCTCACAGTTTTAAATGCAACTTCTCAGGGAAATATTTGTCATCAAAGTAAAATCAGAAATAAAATTGCTGAAGTACATGTACATTTTAGGAAGGAATAATGTAGATTTATCATTGTATTACATACTTAATATTTTTAAAAATAAGCAAATAATCCATATGTCAATAATACTGTTATTAACTGTGTCATACAAAGTATATGTTTTATATATATCAGAAATTAGAATACTATTTCATGTTTTTTACATAAATTGCATTTTAATTATTGCAATAATTCCCTCGAAAACCCATGATATTCAGTACTGTAGCATATTTGCTAATAACTTCATAACTTTTTCTCTTTTTAAATATATAATGAAAATAGAATTTTCAGCATTAGAAATGACATAACAGATAACTAAGTGGTCTTAGTTACAAATTTTTAGTCCAGAGGGGTTTAAGCTTGGGTTAGAATTACATAACTTTAATTTATATACCTATGGTGTGATGTTCTCAGAGGAAAAAAAAAATCACTGTTCTTGGATTCTGATGTGGGATCAGAATACTTTTTTTCCATAGAAATTATGATATACAGAATCCTTTATATGACTGCTTTATGTAAGCTATTTTGAGATCTAAATTGTGTGCATTTTTCCTGTATTCAGTGAAGAAACCATTATACAGAGTTAAAAGCTCAGTCACTTAAATATCAGCTGCTATTTGATGAGTATTTATTGTAAAAAGCAGTAAACTTGAGTGTATGTATTTATAGAATTGGACATTAAAGTATGTTTCAAATTTAAATGTGATAGAATGAAATTGTTACTGGTTTTCCTTCCGTTTTCCACCTTCCTCAATAATGAAGGTAGGTAAATAGGAGTATTTTTTGTCAGATTTTTTTTCCTTATACAAAAAAAATGCAAAACAAGTAAAGAGCAGAACCATATTAAAAATAATTTATTTTTCCTCAGGTATACTGGTCCATGAAGGTTGAAGTGTCAAGCAGAGGATTTTTTAAAATTGTTTTAGTTTTCCCTAATATTTTTATACTCTTGAAATCCAAATAATTTTTGGGGTGGGGTTGGGGAGGTGTTATGGATATGGATTTTTATGAAGTTGCTAAATATAAAATTTATGTTCTAGAAGATCAGAAGCCAGCACTCATTTTGGTCCCTTGCCTTTTTCCATGCAATGATATGGAAATGAAATCCAGAAATTCCAGCTGTATTTATGAATCATATGTTTTTAACAATTGTGAGTTTCTGACAAGATAATGTGAATAATGAAAATAAATCTATGACTGGATTTGTGTTTTAATAATTGTTTGTGGGGGTATTTCTATTCAGTTTCACAGTTATATTTGTAAGGACAAGAGAGATAATGCTAACTGTAATCTAAGATACTATGATTTGACATGTATGGCATTTTCATTAACTGCAGTGTCAACAAAAGGAGTGAGATCATAAACAGGTATTGAGTATGCAGTTCACTATTCCAGTCATGGGTGGATACATTTTGTGGTTTACCTTGACAGTGTTCCTTTAAGCATGTACTTTGTCTCTTTATTATAGTGCCTAGAAATAGAACACCTTTTTTCTATATTTTTTTTAATTTGAAAAATTTAGAAGTTGTTTAGCTGTCAGTACTAACTTCACGATAGGTGAAGACATGCTTTCAGTCATATTTATCAATGGTGTTTAATATATACAACATACACAAATATACTATATATATATAAAACCTTTCTTTTTCCTGAATCAATGTAAACAGAGCCCAGATGGCCGTATAGAAGTCAAAGGGCAGCATGGAAAATCGTCACTGCATATTAAAGATGTGAAGTTGTCAGATTCAGGGAGATATGACTGTGAAGCTGCAAGTAGAATTGGTGGGCACCAAAAGAGCATGTACCTTGATATTGAATGTAAGTTCTAATATTTTGTTTCTCTTTTAAATTTGTTCTAAAAGAAAAAAAAAGTACATTCTTAATGGAAGGTCAGTTTTTCCTGGTAATTCATGTTTAAAGTTGCATAATTTAAGAAAGCATGTCCTTCTGTAGTTAGGCATACTGAATTCTGTGGAGGAATCCTGTCTTTTCTGAAGTTGACAAAACCCTTGTCAGTGATCTAAGCAGGACAGAATTTCATCTGAGATCATATTCCAGTGGTATTACTCACCAACTTAAGGCTAAGCTTAATAACTTCAAATCTTTGGGCTAGTGGAGACTGCTGTGGGTGAAAAGTATTCAGTGGGATAAGGTAAGGACTCATTTGAGCAACAGCTCGGTCTTGAGCTTAACCTTCTAAGATTCAACAGTGTCTTCTGTTTTCTTCCTAGTTCTCTGATTTACTAACCCCAACAAATCTCTAGGCCCAGTTATAACCCCTCCTGGAGTTCACTGGTTTGTGACAATCTCTTTTAGTGACTGTCTTTATTCACAGCTGCTTTATTCAAAGCTCTTGAATTTTATCCATGAGAAAAGGAGATATATATTTTTCTTTTCCCTTGGAGAAGAGTCTGATGCTTTAGAAGCCAATCAGAGGATATACATTTGAAATATACAAAATTTATTGGAAAATTGTCTCTTCAATCTGTTCTTCAAATTCATTAAGCAAAGGTCTTCAAAAAAGGAAAAGAATAAAAATTAATATTTCATCATTTTTCTATTTTGCTAGATATATTTGTTCTACCTTTGCAATATAGCTTGAGTGAGGCTGTTTGAGATAGAGACTCTGAATGGAGAAAGTCTTTACAGAGGGAAGACAGAAGTTGGAATAGGATCTGTGACGCAGAAAGATAAGTAATAGTTGCAGACCACTGAGTAATTTCCTGAGGAGTTCTGAAAGTGACTTCAGTATACAGTTGGGTGTTCCACCTACGCAATGCATTATGACATAGGAAATAAATCTGAAAGGAAAATGAGAAATGGTCAAAGTTGTAATTGGATGTTAGGAACTGAGAAATTTGCCATCTCTGGAAACCTAAGAAATGAATACAGTACTTATTAATAGCTTTAACACTGCTAGTCTTCAATAGGCATATGAAGGGATTTGAAACTTTGCAAAATATGAATATTCTTTTGGGAACATATTACTACATTTGTTTCTTTACTGAGTGCACTGGTGCACTGATAATTATTTATTTTATATGTATATAAAGGAAAAAAAATAATTCACTAGAAAAAAAATGCAAGTTTAGTGAAGTTCCTGTAAAATTTTTGTAAAATTCAGTCCTACTTTACACATAGTTATGTAAAATATAATGTTTGATTAAGGTTATGTAGCCTTTTGTATTCAGAATATCAATGCCTTTTTTATTCAGAAGAGAGAGATAGGATTCACCACATTGTATGAAATGTGGGCAATTGAAATTTAAGTATTTATTAAAAGTACAGAATCAATACTAAAGGGCATAACAAAATCTCTAGATTGATACAGTAAGAAACCTTTCAGGGTGAAAGTTTTAGAACAGATGCTAAGGATTTAACAGAGACATTCTCACTATGGTATGGCAGACAATTTTGAATACGTGTAGGTATCGTGGATTAAATGTCTCACACGGTTATGATTTAGCAACAATTTAAATTTATTAATGATGTGAGGTAAATCAAAGGTTTTTAACAGTATTTAATGATTGATTGATTAATTTAAAAATTAACAACGTGATTCAGTAAAAACACATTGTGATTAGAATAGCAACTTAATTGTAGATTCGAGAAAGACAAGATTCCCACTAACTTACTACAAGGTATCTTAAATATATATATATAAACAGAAAGCATGCAAAACAGAAACAGACAGACAGACAATCAAACACAGCAGAAATACTTGGATCCAGTGAAATATGTAAGCAGGGAGACTAGTATGTAATCAAAAGGTTCTCTTCTTCTCCCTCTATAAAAGAGGTACAGAGAGATTAGCCTCAAGAAGTAGAACTTCACCNAAATGCAAGTTTAGTGAAGTTCCTGTAAAATTTTTGTAAAATTCAGTCCTACTTTACACATAGTTATGTAAAATATAATGTTTGATTAAGGTTATGTAGCCTTTTGTATTCAGAATATCAATGCCTTTTTTATTCAGAAGAGAGAGATAGGATTCACCACATTGTATGAAATGTGGGCAATTGAAATTTAAGTATTTATTAAAAGTACAGAATCAATACTAAAGGGCATAACAAAATCTCTAGATTGATACAGTAAGAAACCTTTCAGGGTGAAAGTTTTAGAACAGATGCTAAGGATTTAACAGAGACATTCTCACTATGGTATGGCAGACAATTTTGAATACGTGTAGGTATCGTGGATTAAATGTCTCACACGGTTATGATTTAGCAACAATTTAAATTTATTAATGATGTGAGGTAAATCAAAGGTTTTTAACAGTATTTAATGATTGATTGATTAATTTAAAAATTAACAACGTGATTCAGTAAAAACACATTGTGATTAGAATAGCAACTTAATTGTAGATTCGAGAAAGACAAGATTCCCACTAACTTACTACAAGGTATCTTAAATATATATATATAAACAGAAAGCATGCAAAACAGAAACAGACAGACAGACAATCAAACACAGCAGAAATACTTGGATCCAGTGAAATATGTAAGCAGGGAGACTAGTATGTAATCAAAAGGTTCTCTTCTTCTCCCTCTATAAAAGAGGTACAGAGAGATTAGCCTCAAGAAGTAGAACTTCACCCAGGCCTATTGTGGCCTTCACCGGCAGACAGTCCTTAGACCTCTTTAATTCTGAGAGGTGTGTCCCAGCTCAGAGGAGATACTGGCCACAGCCCACTGAGATCCAGGAGAGCTCAAAGGGTCTGCCTTTTTGGTTGCTATTTATAGGGCCTGAGATAATTGTCTTTTGTTAAGTACTTTTCCATTTTGACCAACCTCTGCTGATGCAACATGCTGGTGTGTTTCACAAGCTACCAAAATGTATTCATCACCCTTCAGGTACGGATCCAGAAGCAGGTACATGAGGTTGTCAAGAGGTGATTTACTGTCACCATTGTTTGAGGCAAGGACCAGGTACATTGAGGGGTGATCAACACTCTGGTTCACCACCTCAATGGAGAGCAGGAACCAGGGACACCAAATAGGTGCTGCGATGCTTGGTTTCACAACTGCACAGCTCATTCATAAATTGGTGTATGACCCAAGGAGGGGTGGGGAGGGTGTTGTTCCACCGCAGTGAGAACAATTAAATATAGTGTATGAGAAAATGGAAAGGCATATTGTTTTAAGTCTGAATTTATGCCTTGGTAGACACACTTTTTGATACAAAATGAAACTTTCTACAGTTCAGAAATCTTCAGAGAAAACACAGTTTTTAAAAGAACATAGATTTTTTTGTATCATCAGAGGTATCACACATTTTAATGATTATTTTTAATGTATAGCATGATTTTTCTTTGGTCTAGCATAAAATTATGACATTTCTAAAACTGGAGTTTTCAGTTTAAATAATTTAACTGATTATGAGGTTTAAACCAAATATATATTTTTTCCAGTGCAGTTCTTTAAATTACAGAAGTACAACTTTTTCCATATCCTTTATGTGTCAGGTATTTTTATAATGCAAAGCAAATATTTTTGGGGTGATACAATATAGGTCTGTCTCCATTAATATTCTGATTAAGGAGTCAGAGAAGTTTTTTGCTTGCCTTGGAAGTAACTTTGCACTGGTATATGAACTACAAGTATAGCTTATTTGTCTTGCCCAGGAAAGAAAACACTTGTCTAATGGTGAAAACTTCTTCTGTTCTTTAAAATAGTGTCCCCAGGAGGAAGTGTATTCTTTCCAGCCTCATCTATTTTCTGTCATAAACTTCTGTAATGAAACAGTCTCTTCAAAGAACCTATCAGTACCTCATGACCACCATTTCCATACAGTGCTGTGTTGTCATAAGTGCTAACAGTCCTTTTCTCAACAGCAAATGCTGCTTTTATGAAGCAGGTGTCATAGTTATCTTTCATTACAGTTATTTCACTTTTTAAGCTATAGGCTAGAGACTTTCAGCAAAAGGTACAGGATCAAAAACTAAACAACTACTTTGTATTCTTGTAGCAAAATGGGAAAATGGAGGGAATTGTTACGAGATTCTGTGAAGTCAGTGTTGAATACATTATTTGACTCTCCATTTTCCAAGTGATATTTTTTCAGCATGTTAATTGTAATTGCAAACTTCTATCAGGGTTTTTTTACCTTTTTTTGTCAAATATTCATTTACTAAATTTCATAATACCCTTTAAAATCTTTAATTTTCGCTTCAATTCTTGGTTCAATTCAGCTATTGGTTTTGTTCTCTTCAAAACCAGTTTTGAGAAAGAATTTTTGTGTATGGCTGGCTCTTTGCATAATCACTGGTGAGCCATTTTAGCAGGATAATTTTAATAATATTCTAGTATAAACCTCAATAAGTACTTTGAAAATAAAACATAAATAAATAACTAACTAAATATTTTAAAATGTTGTTCATAGTTCCTGGCTAGGACTAATCAACACACCTATGCTATCCTGTAAGTTAATAACAAAAGTGCAGCAGTTTTCTTTACATGTTATAACACATTTGCAAGTTTGTATAGTCAGGAGAGGAGCACACTTCCATTACATCCTTAAGTGGTAGTGCAGTTTAACAGGCCTAATGGAGACACAGAGTGCTCTGGTGTCACTGTGTCTTTTTACTGACCCCTATCAGAGACTTAAACTGTCAGTAGGATTGCACAGAGTTTCTGTACTTTATCCTTGTTCTCTCTTGGGGTTGCTCTTGATGAAAAGAGCAGTTCTCCAGGACAGAAAGAGATTATCAGGTTTGATACCAGCTGGGCACAGTTAACCCTGCCTTTTATCTGAAATAACTGCTAGGCAGACATGAATTGTAGGGAACCCAGAGGCACTTATAAGGATTTCTTCCTACAAAGTCATCTTTCTGTTTAGTTATGTTTAGTTTTCCTTACATTAAATAGGAAAAGTAAATCAAAATTACATGAAAGACACCATTATAAATATAATTTCCTAGTGGATTTCATTAACTGCAAAACTCAATTATACATATGAAGCCTAGTCTG
This sequence comes from Syrrhaptes paradoxus, assembly GCA_013400615.1. NCBI lineage: Eukaryota > Metazoa > Chordata > Aves > Pterocliformes > Pteroclidae > Syrrhaptes > Syrrhaptes paradoxus. The sequence goes on from VZTO01010900.1 coordinate 8,646, forward strand.
TATTAGATAATAATAATAATAATAATAATAATAATAAAAACAATAGAAGTAGCTGATTGAAAAGTTCCCCTGTGATGGCATATATTATGTATACTAGGTATTGGGTATTAAGAACTGTCTTTAGTGATTATCTATATATTTATCATAGGTAGAGAAATACATATTTTTGGTAATAAAAATCATGATAAAAATACATAAAAAATAGATGAAGGAGGAGATACTCCAAGGTGAAGTTTTCAGAAGGCCCTCAGGAGGTTAAATGTACAAATCCCAGTGAATCATAGCTTGATTTGTACATAGTGTTATATCAGGTGTCTTTTAAAGTTACAGTTTTCCTATGCAGATGTTAACATTTCTATATGGTATTTTTTGCCTTTTTAGCTGAGACATCAAATATATGCTAGTGTTATAAAGGAATCTTAAAAAGCATGATACAGACCTTACTAAAAGAAGAAAAACTCTGATGTGAGAACACATTATTTGTCGGGTTCCACAAATTATTCACTGCAATGATTAGCATTAGAGAATGAAAAATCGTAATTGTAACATGTTCAATAATGCTGGATCATCTTTCTTCATAGCATTAGTCTTAGTTAGGATTCACTGATGGCATTACTAAGTTGGAAAGGATTTAAACAAACCAGTAATGATCAGCAGTCTATGATCCTTAAAAGTGGCTCAGTACTTGCGCTTACAGTTTTTCCCTTCATTGTGTTCAGACTGTCATTAACACAGGCACAAGTGTTCACAGCACTTAATTGTGTACTCCTAGGTGCACACATTGTGTAAGATGCTGATCTCCCTGATTGCTCTGCATCACCAAGTGCAAATTCCTTTGCAGAATACTCCTGTTACTGGAGAAAATGTATTAAGCTGTGTTCTTCAGAAAAGTTTCAGTTTTTCAGTATACTGCCTGGGGAGCATCCTAACTTACAGTCTTTTGTAGCTGCAATTAGTAGTTTTCACATGACTGTGTCAGTTAAAACTTCCCAATTTCAATATCGATACTGCATTTATTAGATATAGTGGATGACCCGAAAATGCCTACTTCCTCACTGTACACGAAGACTAGTGTTTTGGGATAATAAATGTCTGAAGCATATTACATTCAATAATATTTTTGTATGAGATCAAGCACATGAGTGGTTGACAAATATGATTATTTAGAAAGCAATTTCTGAAAAAAAGACATTTAAATAATTTAAAGTGTCTTCTAAAAAAGTGAAGTTTTTCTTACTACAGGTTTTCATCCAAATGTGAATTTTATAATTAACAACATTCATCAGTACCAAAAAAAAAAAAAGGCGTAGAGTGTGCAGCATAGGTTTTGCCTGTCAAGAAACCAAAGAAACCTGTGCAGTATTTATTATACCACCATGTTGTTTATCAGAAACAGCCTTTTTACTTTTCTTTTTTCCACTACAACTTGAAATCAACTCCGTTACTATGTCAGTATTTGTTTCCTGAGTCAATTAGTTTTTTGACTTTTCACTTTGGTTTATATTAGTTAGCTGTAACACATTGCAGTTAATGCAGATGCTTTGAATTAATGCTATTTAATTTTATATCTTTGCAAAAATATCCAGCATTACTTAAAAGAAGGTTGAACAAATTGAGCTACAAATTCTATTTATCTCAAGAAAGCAAGGATTTGAATAGTGAAAATAATACTACCTACCATGTGCAGAATGTCACAAATGTTGTGACAAATGTCACAAATGTTTCAGCTACCTACTGCTATCATAAATTATCGTAAATGCAGACAGCTCATACTTTGGATTCAGTTTCTCTCAAAATAAATCAGTGTAGTAAAATCCCATCACTACTCACAAAATCACAGAATGGTTGACACTGGAAGCAATTGCCTCTTGTCCTGTCACTGGACACCACTGAAAAGAGCCTGGCTCCATCTTCTTTACACCTTCCCTTCAGCTATTAATCATGAGGGCCCAGCCCTATCTTGTTATCACAGACAGAAAACCTGTATTAAAAAGGTAAAACACAACCATATGGCCTAAGAAGGATGCAAATGACAGGTAAAGCAATCAAGAGAAACAAAAATGTTGAAATATTCTGGAAGATTTTGCATCTTTTCTATTAAAATACTATTGGCTTTCGTTAGATTTCTTCCTGTCAAATATAGCTTATAATGAGAAAGCAAACATGGAAAAAGTCAATCTTTAGCATCATTAAATATATGTCATAATTTTGGCATGACTTCAGAGCTCATGAATGTCACTTGTAAGATTTAAAGTTTTCCTTCTTTGACTATGTTGTACACTTGCATAGGAGCAAATTTGTTATGTAATTGCAGTGACTTAAAGAGGATATCTGAGGCCAGGTCCCTTTTTCTGTACCACAGTCCCTCTGAGCTGCTTCTGACACCCTCACTGGGAGCAGCACAGGGCTAATGTGAAGAGGGAAATGCTGGGTGAGTTTGAGCACACTGTATTGGAGGCCTGAGGGATATAAGTTATAGGTTTAGGGGGCCCACGTGTTGGAAATGGAGTTGGATATACAAGGTCATTTCAGCAATGCTGTTTGGATTTTCAGTCTGTTCCTTAAAGTTTCTTAGATACTTTTTTGTTGTTGTTTTCTGGACAGCATTGTGTGTAAAAATTAATTAATTAAAGAGATAATGAGGCTGAGAGTCCTTGCTCCATACAGGAATGACAGTTATGACTTGGGAATATGAGAGATAGATAGATAGATAGATATTTGGAAATGGAGGGAAGATATCAATAGGAGGCGTGTTGTGGAGGTAAGGATGTCAAGTAGGAAAATACACAAGGTTGAGATATGAAGCTGAATTTTGTTCTGAAAATGTGACAGGTAGGATGGGATGAGAAATGGGTTAGGATGCTGGTTTGAGAAAGGCATTGCAGTTTTTCACTTTTGGCTATGAAAGAATTATGTAATCTAATATGTGATGTCAGAAGTCTGGCCATCGTAAATTATTCCACTAATTCTGTTCTGGAATACATGTAACAATTGAAATTTTGCTACATATTGGTGCCATCCAAAAATAATGTGTCAGTAATTGGCAACACCTGATAATTTTATTACTAAAATAAAAAATTACTGCTAATGTGGTAGATCTGTAGGGGAAGTCTTGCTGTTCTAATTTTGGTGTCCAGTGTTCTTGGTGATTTACTGACATAAAAAATGACTGATAGATATATGCAGACAGTTTCTTTTAAACTTCATGATTGACATACTCAGTTTATTTTACCTGGCTATGATTTATTTATAATTCCTTCCCCTATATTAGACAAGTTTAGGTAATTTTCAACAGGTTTATTCATTCATAACAGATATTTCTATGGAAGTAGATGTTCTTGAGTTTTTTGTTTGGTTTGTGTTTTGTTTTTTTTTTTTCTTAAAGTGGTCAGCCAAATACAATTCCTTAATGTCAAGTGGAATTCAAAGAAAAATAGATACATGGAATTTCTGTGACTCTGGCAGCACTAAACATCAGAACCATGCATATATTCATTGCCAACCATTTGATAAAGTTGAAGGTGCCATTATCAACAACATACTTGATGCCTAGCATAAAGATACCTTACCTTTATGATAACTATTTTTTTGTCTATGTTTATGGAAATGGATAAATTAGAGTGGTGTTTGAATATTAAAAATAATATCATAGTCAAGGTTATCAGGGACTAGTACTGCTTGTCAGTAAGAGGGATCTCTTACTCTTGCATAAACTGTATAATTAGTAGATAGTCCATCATGGCTTTGGATATCAATGTTTTATTGCAGTGCATTTTGAGACAAACCAAGAGAAGGACGTGGGAGAAAAGAAACATTACTGAGAGTAGTGTTCCCTGTGACTTGCTGTGAAAGAAACATGTACCTCTGCAAAACTGCTTATCTGAAACTTTCTAAATGATGAGCTGGATTCTGAGAAACGCCTCTGGTTTTAAGTAATAATCATGGCAATTTAAAAACTAGCATATGATAAATTTCATTTGCTTTTCTATTTGGAAATCCCACATGCAGATCTTGTGTAGTTTTCGTTGCAGCCACACGATCGGGATAGTAGCAGTAAAATTGTGAATGTTAGTAACCCTGAAGCTCTGTAGTTCCTATCTTCCTTTTACAGATGATTATGTATTAAAATCTAATCATCTGGTCTCATTTGTTAAGTCTTCCTAATACTATTTCTTGTTACAAGGAATATGTGACAGTTATTGTTCCTGTCTGTGGAGTTTATTCTACTTTATTTCCAAGGAAAAGCTGTTAATTCCAAAATATTAACTATTGTGAAACAGGAGTGAGGGAGAAAATACAAGAGAAAGATACATGGCTGTTAGCCAAATTGTGTCAGTCACAAAAAAAAAGGTACTTTTGCAGGATGTTGTTTTGCCAATTGACAGGGATAGCACAAAGGACACAGGCACCAGATTAAAGAAGTTAGCTTATTTTTACTTATGTTTAAAGTGATAAAATAATGAGAAAAATAATACAGTGAAAATAAATTAAAGCAAGATAAGGTAAAGCAGCAAAATAATAAGCAAACTGCTATCTCAAGCAGAAAGTAAGGTAATGCACCTAATCATTACTGCGTAGAGTTAGCAATAGTGATTAAGAAAGATACATCACCAATTGCCCTATTAATATGTTACCACCATCCAGATCCACAGTTGCTGGGGAGCCTGTTTGCAGCCAGGATTTGGAGAACCCTTCCCAGCAACTGAGAAATCTCTCTACAGTGCGTCCACTGTATAGATGAGGCTTCCAAATTTCCCTGCAAATGTTCCCTGCTTTTATATAGTTGAATAAACAACTTTCTATCTTAAACTGCGAAAAACATCTGGTGTAGTTTTCTCCTTGTTAACTTCTGTCTTGAGCCTGGCCAGGGCCCGAGGGGGAGATAAGAAGAACAAAAGAATCTATTAATCTTGAATATGTATCTCTCAGCAAAGCTTGTCACGACTTGCAACATTCCTTTGCCATCTGTGGTGGTAGGGTACATCCATGCTTAATTTTGGCTACTGCTATGCAATTAGTATCTTTCTGGTAGCTAACCTTAACGCAGCAAGCATTACAGCAAAGCTCTGTAAGTGTTACAACGAAAGCTTTTATAAATTAGTATATGTTAATAAGGTAATACATTGCATATGTGATCAATATTATACATATCAGATATACTGTTAGGTTGTGAGGTTCATCTAGAGGTCAGCTTTGGATCAGGGCCTCACTGCTCAGGCCCTAGTATTTCAGATGCATGACAAAGAAAGTACTAGATTTGATAGGGGATGTGTTTTATTAAAGTCTTTGATGAGGGGAAACTTATGTCGGTCTTAACAATCTAAGAGAGAGACTTCCAGTAATATACTGCATGAAATGTCCCAGCATCTTAGGCGTGACAATTTGTCATGTATCTTCATTGTACAATCCAGGAAAACATTATTTGAAGAACAAATAACCAAAAGTTTGTTCTTAAATTAAGAAGTGAAATCTGATTCTGTGCACTAGTTTGCTATTAGAGTTGTCTGGACACATGTGCTGAATCAGATAATTTGCCATATCTAATTTTGTGTATAATGCTGAACATACACCAGAGCTGGATGTTTGAAGTCATTAATTGAATTACCTTCTGGATGAGACAGATGATATATTAGTCTGTTCTTGAATCACTGTTCTCAGACATTGTATCTAATAAAGATATCTAAATGCTAGAGACAGTTTTCAGGTCAGAGTTAGCTTCTCTTACATTGTTATCTTATGCAGGTTATCCAGAACCACTTTTCCTAATTAAAGTGCTGACCTGTCAGTTTCATTCTTGTTTGGGAAAATGAACACCTTGAATTTAGCTGATGCTGGTGCTATAATAATAACCACTCTAAAATGACATCCTAAAGTTATAATTGCTTATAGAATCCTCCTCTCATAGAACAGTTTAGTTTAATTTTATACCTTTGTGATATAGTTTTTGTTCCTTCTAAGCATCTTTTTTCATTTGGATTACCTCATCTCTCCAAAATAATGCTCCATCTTTCACCATTCAGATTTATAACAGTGCTTATAAACTTTATCATATCCTGTGCTGCATAAAAAATAGGCGTGGCCAGCAGGTCGAAAGACGTGATTCTGCCCCTCTGCTTACCTTTTGTGAGATGTCACCTGGAGTACTGTGTCCAGCTCTGGGGTCCACAGCACAAGAAAGACCTCTTAAGAGTGGGTCCAGAGGAGGGCCACAAAAGTGATCAGGGGACTAGAACACCTCTCCTATGAAGAAAGGCTGAGAGAGGGTTGGGGTTATTCAGCTTGGGGTTATTCAGCCTGCAGAAGAGAAGGCTCTGGGGACACTTTATTGAAGTCTTTCAATATGTAAAGGGAGGTTATAAGATAAAGACTTTTTACCAGGGCCTGTAGTGATAGGACAAGGAGCAATGGTTTTAAACTGAAAGAAGATAATTTCAGATTAGATATGAGGAAGAATTTTTTTGTGGTAAGGGTGGTGAGATGCTCGAACAGGTTACCCAGAGAGGTTGTGGATGCCCTGTCCCTGGAAGTGTTCAAGGTCACGTTGGATGAGACTTTGAGCAACCTGATCTAGTGGAATATGTGCCTGTCCATGGCAGAGGGGCTGGACAATCTTGAAGGTCCCTTCCAACCCAAACTATTCTATGGTTCTGTGATGCATTGTGTGCCTATGCTAACTAATATGAACCGTAGTTTTTGTACTTTCCTGTAGGGTTTGTTTTTTTATTTTTATTTTTTTTTCAGTAGAGCACCATAAGGTTCAGATATAATAAATATTATCAGTGTTGCTTTGTTTTAAAAAATTGAATGTATTCAAGCTCCTGGTACTGTATTTAGCTATTGAGAAGTCCAGTATATAGTCTAACTGGTAGTATTTTATGTACAAGAACTTAAAAAGAACAATTCATTTACACCGTGAATTCATTTTTTTTCAGGCATAAATTAATCCTGAGTTACATAGAAGCTAAGCAGAGCATATTTTTATTTTTTAATGGTTTTCACTTTCTCACTGATCTGCATGGAAGCTTTTTACTTTTTGTACAATATATATTTAATTTAAATGTCCTTTACATCTTAATTTCAGTAAAGCATTTGACACCGTCTCCCACAGTATCCTCGCAGCTAAGCTGAGGAAGTGTGATCTGGATGATCGGGTGGTGAGATGGATTGTGAACTGGCTGGAGAAAAGAAGCCAGAGAGTTGTGGTGAATGGGATGGAGTCTAGTTGGAGGCCTGTATCTAGTGGAGTCCCCCAGGGTTCGGTATTGGGACCAGTGCTATTCAATATATTCATCAACGATTTGGATGAGGGA